>LBNU01030698.1:0-25846 GCA_014162995.1 Artemisia annua | reverse complement strand
AAAAACATGTAGCATCACACTATAAGATATGCACAGAACTAAAAGTTTATTATTCTAAAGAATGTGTTTCAGAGCATGGGATGCAGAACTTACAGTTGATAAAGATCCGCGTTGAGACTCTGGAGGAATCTCCAAGTCCAGTTGAGGAATCTGCAAGCATAAGAAAGTCAATACTTGATAAAAACTACAGTATAGAAGGAAATATGGTGTCAAACAAACATAAACCTAAAGCATAATAAAATGAATAGTCATGCCATATGGTCCTTCCACTCTTTCTAAGAAACACCTGATCACTTAATGATAAAGATGGCTAGTCTCCACCAATAAATCTAAGCCAATAGATTATCTTTAGCAGTTGATAACAATTACAAGTATAATTTAACATAGTGAAGTACCTTGATTGTGGCAGTCTCAGACTTTACTACTTGTCGATTAAGCATCTGCATGTTGGCAAAGAAAAACATTACTATAATGCTTTACTGAATCTAGTTCATCCTCTGGCCCTATATCTAAATAACTAAATACTTTGTGCAGAGAAAAGGGGTTTATTCCCTATACATTCACACTACGTGTCACAACCTTTTGATCACCTGACGGAAATTCCACAGTGTAACGAGACCCTCGGGGCTGTATCTCACCAGCAAACTGAACCTCATTATTCCTAGTATAATAGCAAAGAAAATTATCATTTTCAACCATCATGTTGTAAAAAGATATAAGTACAACCTGACTTTGAGATCAAATGGACTGCATTTAGAGCTTAAAAATAATATAGATTCTTGTAAATCTACAATGAAACAGCTCTATATTTGAATAGGGGTTATCAGCATGCAAAAGTCATGTACTTTCACAAGTGTTTTCGGTTGGGTAAAAGCTGAAAACATTTAACATACTTTTTGAGATTTACCGAAATACGTAACATATTTTATTAATTATCAGTATTGCTAAAATACTTTCAAAATGTGAACAATATCAATAACTGTTAGAACAAGGCTAACAGAAGATATGAAATAAGAAGGATATGAATGATTTATTGAAGAACAATGCAGAATCTGAACATAGACTCTTCAATGAAATCAACTAGTCCATATGGAGAGGACCAAACTCCTAATACATCAAAGATAAGAAAATTATTGGATGCCTTATTCTTAGCCTACTGCCACATTTTATAGATAGTAAAAGGGTAACTGAAGATACTCCAAAATCACAATATGCTGAAATTGGGGAATCAACTGCTGAAGATCAGGAGAGATCATATTGCTGTAAATCAGGGACTGATTTATGGTCCTGATTTATCTCCTTAATCTTTCCATATGCTTTCTTTCTTCTAAAGTAAGTAAGTAGATTCTTATCAGTACTTCCCCCCTGGAAACTTGCCTTGTCCTCAAGGCAAAATTGTGGATATTGACCAGCAAGCAAGTCATAATCCTCCCGAGTGGCATCTTCTAATGGACGATGCTGCCATTGAACCAGCAATTCAAGGTTATTGGATCGGGGAATCCAATGGTGTGTTAAAATTTTGTCCGGAACAATAATTTGCTCCCAATCAGCAGTTATAGGTAATGGTGCAGAGGGTTGAGAAACCGATTGACCATGTGCCCAACGTAGTAGAGAAACATGGGAGATAGGGTGTACTTTGGAGTCTGCAGGAAGAGCAAGTTCATAGGCTACAAGAACTACTCAGCGAGTCACAGTGTACGGTCCAAAGTACCGTGGTGAAAGCTTCTCAAACTTCCGTTTAGAGAGGGAGCGTTGACGAAACGGCTGAATTCTAAGAAGAACAGCATCTCCTACCTCAAATGATAGCTCTCTTCGCTTAGAATCCGATTGTGCTTTCATACGTGACTGTGCTTTAAGCAAGTTGGATCGCAAAAGCTGGAGTGCATCGTCACGGGCGACCAATTGTTCCTCTAAGTCTGCATTTTGAGTTTCACCTTGAACATACGGGGTAAGTGGAGGCGGGTCATGGCCATAAAAAGGTGTCGTTTCACTTGAAGTATGATATCCCATACTGAACAAATATTCTGCCCAAGCCAAAAATTTGTTCCAAGAAGAGGGTCGTTCATGAGCAAAACACCGTAAGTAAGCTTCTAGGCAACAGTTAACCACTTCGGTCTGACCATCAGGTTGTGGGTGATAAGCGGTGCCCATACGTAGTCGAGTTTGACTAAGACGGAACAACTCTTGCCAGAAGTTGCTGAGAAAAACGACATCTCTATCAGATATGATGGAACGAGGCATACCGTGCAAGCGAACGATTTCCTTACAAAAAAGTGCAGCCACCGACTTAGCTGGTATTTCAACTCGTGTTTGTGGTGAATCTGAAGTGGCATCGGAAAGTTTTGAATAACATTGAAGAGACACATCTGTTTTAGCAACTGATGGTACTCCTTGCAATTTATATTTCTTCCCATTCACATAAAATATCATGAACATTTCATTCCAATTGGCTTGTACCGTGTTTAGAGATGCTAGCCATTTGATTCCCAAAACAAGATCTGCTCCTCCAATGGAAAAGGGAAAATAATCTTCTGTAATTTTCAACCCCGGTAATACCAAAGAAAGGTCACAACAAATTTGATTGCACTGAATTATTTGCCCATTCCCAATCTGAACTCCAAAAGAAGGAACCGTACTCACCTTCAATCCCAATTGTTTCACGAGTGATGTTGAGATGAAGTTGTGAGTTGAGCCACTATCGATCAATATCAATACTTTTCTGCCCTCAAGTGTTCCCTCAACTTTCATAGTTGTTCCAGAAGTCTTCCCAAGGATGGCATGAAAAGATATTTCAGCCATGTCTTGCTGATTTATACGTTCTTCATGCTCATTCTTATCAGCTTCCACTTCTCTATCTGCTAGCTGCTCATTATCATTTGAAATTTCAAGCAACGAGAAGGTGGATTGTCTGCATCTATGTCCAGGTGCAAATTTCTCATTGCACCTAAAACACAGCCCCTTATCACGACGGTTTTGTCTTTCGCTTTCCCAATTCTTAGACTGTGTTGAAGATGATGTATTTTGGGATGTGGCTGAGAGTTTGTCCGGGTCACTAGAAGAAGTTGAGTACGAACTCGGTTTGTTATAGTTGAAGGAATTGGATATTCTTGGGTTGCTATCGGGTCGAGACTTCTCTTCAAACTCTAGTGCCAAGCTCACAGCCTTGAAAACGTTCTTTGGCTTGTGAATTCGTACATCGACTTTCAACTCTTCTTTGAGACCACTAAGAAAAACACCCAAGAGACAATGATCTGGCCAGTCGTGAACTCGTGCAACTCTTTTTGCAAATTCTTGTCTATATTCTTGTACGGTACCTGTTTGCTTGATGTTGCACAAATGTTCATCCGGGTTTTGAAATTCTGCCGGGCCATAATTTTCATGTAAAATTTTCACCAATTCTTCCCAATAAAGATGATTATTTTCAGCGCTGATCCATGCAAAGAGGTCTAGTGCATCACCCTCTAGGTACATGGAAGCAATTTCCACCTTTGATTCATCAGGGGTTTGATAATAGCGAAAATATTTTTCCGCTTTTAGGATCCAACCGCGAGGGTCACCCCCTTCAAATTTGGGAAATTCCATCTTGGTGAACGGTCTCCTTGTCGAGTTATGGTACCAGCCACTACTTTCTGAATCATCATCACCGTGACGAGATCCAAATGTGGTTTCTTTTGACTTACCCCTATAGGACCCGCTCGGGCCAGCTTGTGCCTTAAGAACCGCTACATCAGCAGCAAGGGCATCAAGAGCATTGAGTTTGGAAGCAATGGAAGATAATTGTTGTGCGAGATTGTCAGGATTTTGTAAAGGTGAAGATGTGTCAGTATGGTTTGGCTGTTCATTGTGGGAGGTAGTATTTCTGGTGGTCACCATTGTGGATCAACTGCTCCGATACCAAATGTTAGAACAAGGCTAACAGAAGATATGAAATAAGAAGGATATGAATGATTTATTGAAGAACAATGCAGAATCTGAACATAGACTCTTCAATGAAATCAACTAGTCCATATGGAGAGGACCAAACTCCTAATACATCAAAGATAAGAAAATTATTGGATGCCTTATTCTTAGCCTACTGCCACATTTTATAGATAGTAAAAGAGTAACTGAAGATACTCCAAAATCACAATATGCTGAAATTGGGGAATCAACTGCTGAAGATCAGGAGAGATCATATTGCTGTAAATCAGGGACTGATTTATGGTCCTGATTTATCTCCTTAATCTTTCCATATGCTTTCTTTCTTCTAAAGTAAGTAAGTAGATTCTTATCACTACCTTTCCTAGTTATTTGACTATACACTCTTGTGTTCATCCCTCTTTCAATTTATTCTTGAATTTCCATTTATATTTGAGTTCCAAAATTCAAATTTCCAGATTACCATCAACCACCGCACGTCCACCATCGCCTCTTCCACCGATCAAGATTCCGGCCACTTAATTTCTTTACACCCATCAAATCACAACAACATCAAATAAAAATTGTAATCTAAACCCAAATCGGGTTACGTTTTTTGATTTGTCAATATGTGAACATAATATGATAACACATTAAACCAAAAAGCCATCATCTTTGTTAATTTTATCTTTGAAAAACAAACTAATGCTACTGATTATACATAAATGCACGTAACCAAACTAATATCGTAGTGCATCTACTAACTAAAAAAACCGCAGGTGACTAATTCAAAACAACCACCACTTCCAACGCCGTTACCACCACCATTTCTGGCAGCAAATGAAGATTCCCTACTCAACGTTGATAGCCGTGGCCACTTGTTCGTTGCCGTCTCACATGACAGATCTCGCGGACACTCGTCAAGATCTCATTGGGAACCATCTCTGTATCACGGGAAGTTTACCAAAGGGTACTATCTTAGTTGGGTACTAGATTTGTTTTAAGTTGGTTTGACTAAATTGAAGTCACCGTATATGCTCGACTTTTTTATGGAGCAAATACATGCTACACTTAAACAAGTTACTCAAGTACGACTACGACTACGACTAATATCTAAAGGGATGCAGTTGGTCTGATAAGGTATGTATAATGAGAATAGTTGGAGGCAAAAGATAGAAATTATACTGTACAAGAATTTGGGTTGTGAAAGGTTTAGATATGTTAAAGATAAGCAAGTGGATATTGATTTAAAGTATGAGATGATATTGAGTGTTTAGTTGGCGGAAAATGTGTTCAAGATGATTAAGATTTCTGGGTAACTCTGAAGATGAAGAGTTTTATTTAAAAAGAAAATGCAAATTCAAGAATAAATTGAAAAATGAAGAGTTTTAGTTACATGTTTTCAGCTTTCACCCTTTTCGGTTTGTGCAACGCACTTCTTATCCAACAGCAGAATACGTTGCATAAATCCTAACACTTGATAAGGTACGTGCCTATCGAAAGTAGCTAGCCATTTAAAAAAGGCTACGTATAAAAGAAGTTGATAAATTTGTGATGACCCATCCCAGTTCTGAATTTCGAAGTCATCCGTTTGATTTGAGAAAAACGAATCATGCTCTTTCTGGAGCCGATTTGTTAAATACTTGTTACACACATGCTTCAAGAAGAAATAACTAAAACAACTTACCTTTCACCACAATGAGGGCATTCAAAGGCTGACAATAAGATCTGCATCCAAACATTAAAAAATTAGCCTGGTTTTCTAATTTTAAATGATGCAAACCTTCTTGGTCTACCATGGAAAGTTCACCATTAAATAAACAACATATAATGTGGTTTTATCTAAATTCAGTTTCGAAACATAGTATCGCAACTACATAATTCACGGCTACATCAATTTGCTGCTTTTTCATAGCAAATTGCAACAAAACCACATAATACAACTGAAGCATAAATTATAAATATAAGCGAGTAGTATTGTAAGTTAGTTATACCTTTCTAAAGTGCGGAATTAATGTCAACAAGAAGCTTGATGTCCCCTGTCACATAAGCAATAAGCCAATAAGAGACAAGTAGTGAAGAACATACATATAGATACTCGATAAATTCAGTGACAAGAAAGTTAAAAAAAACAAAATGCCAGTGGGTTGGTTATAACTCGAAAATCAATATAAATTAATTGCTTAAACCAATAGCCAATTAACCACATATTAACACACTCATACTTTTTATTTTATCACAAAGCATACACAATTGTCGAGCTATAGCCATAGCAACTGGGTCATGGTCAGAAAAGAAATCGACACGTTTCTTGTAACTTGTGATACTTATTACCGACCCAACTCTATCTCGAGAATGTATGTGTCCTTGTATTCTAAGGCAAAATCTCCATATTTCAATAATTAAAATGCAGAAAAATAGCATCTTTAAAGAATCTCCAACCATCTACACTAAAAACCCATACTTCAAAATTTCTTAGCACTACTAGCTTCATTCATGTTTTCTACAATGCTTAATTAATGGTTAAAAATAAATTGTGGGGCATGAGTGAAAGACAGAAAAGATTACAACTTTGTAACAAAAACCAAAAAATATAAACTTTATACAGATAAAAAAAACTATGGAAAATCAAGAAAGAGTACATTTTGATGGCAACGCATACAAAGGCTTTCGACTTTGTAAAGAGGGGCATTCTCGTCATCAGTAGCAACTGATTCGACAACCGACCGAACATCCATTATCTCTTCCATGTCTTTCTTTGCAGTTTGTTCTCCGGCCAACCAGTTTAGTTTAGTTTAACCTAAATACTTTTTTTCTTTTTTCTTTTGAGCAAGTAACCTAATAAATACTTGAGAGTAAATTTCATCATTGGTCCCTAAACTTATGCCGGATTTCATATGACATTCAAAAACCGAAAATATTGTTTTTTAGTCCACGATCCTGAAAATATTACGCCGCTAGTCCAAAAATTTAACGCTTGTTAGTTTTTCCAGTTATCTCGGTCCTCACGTAGGCCGCGCATAAGGGCAATTTGGTCCGAATCTTTTGTTATGGCTGCGTGCTCGGTCTTTACCAATGTACCTGTTACTCTTACTAATGTACTTTATGTACTTTTCTTATTTATTTTTAATCAAAAGTCTTTATGTACTTTTAAATTATTTATTTGACTTTTTAAAATGTTTTATAAATATAATATATACTATTTTGATAGTTTACACATGCGTAATCTCACATACATACACATACTTGGTTTTTTCAATTATTTCCCAGAACGCAATCCTACATTAATTTGTGGCAAATTTCTAAAGGTAAACAAATTTCTTATGATTCTATTCTTGATTTTAAGGTTAATTAGTTACAAATCTTATTATTTGTTTACACCATTTATGTAACCAGAATCATAAAAAGAGGTGGTATAGGAAGCACAATCATCAAAAGAGGTGCTGGTAGAGGAAACAATTGAATAAACACGAGGAAGATATTTATCAACAAATATATTATGAATATGAAACTGAAGTTCCTGGGAATGTTAATGGTGATGGAATTTTTACTAAGGAACAGGAATATCAACTAAAATTAGATGAAGAGGCATTAAGAGAAACACTAGCAGAAGAGGCAAGGGCTAAAAAAGAGTTAGAATAAAAAATGAAGAAACAATAAGAGTATGAGGTGATGTTGTTGATGGAATTTGGTGTCATGGAATTTGATTCAGATTTAGATAAATATGTAATTTGGTTTTTTGAATAACAATTATTGTTCTTAAGTTTCATTTATGTTGTACAGCTTGTGTGTTAAATACTTTAGTTTGCAGATTTAAAACAGTTAAGGTTAGAAGAAATTGAGTGTTAAATGACACTTAGTGTGAAACCAAAAAATTACACTGTTGGTCCCTGGTAGCCTTTGTCCAACTTGTTAACATAGAAGGGTAAAAAAATGGAAACAAAATAAATAGTTGAGTTTGAAGAAATCATTAAAAAAAAATTGAAAGATAAATAAACTAGCTAATACAAGTTGTGACAAGACACAGTAAAAAAAAATCCCATGCGTATAGAAAAAAAAATACACGAGTTAGTACAAATTGCATTATGTGACAAGACACGCACGTGGTTTTCTCCAAGATGGTGTTAGGCTTCCTTGATAAGTTTCTCCAAGTGCCACATAACTCAACAATGTGCATTAAAGAAAGACCACCACTTGGCCACGTGTACATTACCATGATTTGTTTGCAACTAGTTTAGTTAGATGCCAACTGTGGAAAGTAGACATAGAATAATAAGTCCTTTTAGGGAAAATGCAACATGTGTTTATGAAATTTGATCACCCGTATACTTGTAGTGAGGTTTTATGACTTAAAACGTAGTAAAACGTAAGTTTCACCTTTTAATATTAAGTTTTCAAAAATGTCCCAAAGCGAGTTTTGCTCAAGTTTAGAGGTTCATAACTTCTTCGTGTCTTATTGCTTTGGGCCGTTTCGAGTTCCAGTGTCAAGTATGCCGCGAGGGCTGTAAAAAGTTCAACTACCACTCTTAATGAATATAAGCCTAAAGTCCTCGATAACATGCCTGAATGTGGTCACTCGCGTTTTTCAAACACTTAAAAGGAAATCCTATAAATAAGTTAAGTTAATTCTTAAGTTTATCCCGACTTCAAGTGAACGTGTATTTGTTTTACCTTTTTTCTTCGTTAAACTCTGAAACCTAGGTAAACATGTCTACTTTCATTATTTCATGGCCTCGATTCATGAAAACATGTTTTGGGTGACGGTTTATACAAAATTATTTTGTGAGCTGCTGTTGCACATTTTCAGAAAAGGTCCATCTAAATTGGACTATTTCTCACTCTTTTTCTAATGAAGTCACTTGTTTCAATAGCCTAGGTTCATCGTTTTTTAGTCTACTTTCAAAAATATAAGCCACTCGTCTCAGCTTCTCACCAATTATATTATTAAGTCAAAAATGTACAGGTGTGTCAAAGCTGTTAGAAATCAGAAACTATGACCTAACTCGTTGAGGCCGCATCTCCTTCGTTGCTTATCGTCATGACTCCATCCAGATTGTTGTGGGTAGGTCTAGGTGTCATCTACAAAAGTCTCAACTAGATGGACTTACCATATTTCTCCTAAGGGGATGTTTTATACAAATACAAATGGGACTCAGAATCGTGTTAGTTTTGACTAACGATTGCATATCATTTATTAAAAATAGTAAATCAACTCCAAAAATAATGAAATTTTTCACGGAACATCCTAAGACATATATCTAAATATGTAAGATTAGCTTGGCCTAGAAAAATATTTATGATGGGTTCCTATGTTGATGTTTTTGACTTAAATTTCTAAACAGATTCATGTTTACAAGAATTAACTTTATCTCAATTTTCTCAACACAACAAGTATGCATAGGAGATAAATATAAACATGGCATGATAAATAAACATGAAATGAGTATGATACTGAGTATTAGATGCTTACAATCTATTGATGGATGATTAGTGCAAAAGAAACCAAGAACACAACTTAAAAACCCAAGTTCACAACTCCAAAACTATAGCTTAATAACCAAACCCTTAAATCAAATGAAACAAGGCTTGAACCAACTTTGAAACCCCTTGTTTTGGCCTTGGAGCTGCCGATTTTATAGAGAGAAACAAGAAAACATAGACACAACAAAGATTATGATCATGATAGTTAAACGGCTAGAAATAAAAGTTAGATACTAACCTTAAAAGTTGTTGTAAGGAGTTTAAAACTAGTTGTTGTGTTGGAAGAACATATGAAAAAACAGGAAATGTCTTTGAGATATTTTGTAAAAAAATTAAAATTGGCTTCATTTATTATTTGAAAAAAGATACAAGAAAAAAAAGGAGTTCCGTAGAAGGAGAAAGAAAGTATTTCGTATACTCATTTACAACTTATTTCCTTCCTTCACTCCCGCCGGATAAATATAAATATTTTATTTGACTATCTAATCATTGGATGGTAACTAAACTGTATAATATATGGTTATTTATTTATTTTATTATTAGAGATGGATATTAATTTGCACCACTACTTATTTCCTCCTTCACATAAAGGTCGAATCTTTAGGGTTTCCCAAACTTAACCCTAAAGTTGTCAACTTTATGAGGATACAAGGGTATCCGAGATTATAACTTGAAGGAAAGCCTAATACGAGTTAACCGCAAAACCTTAATCCAGAAAAACACTAATCCTTGTTGCAAGCATATTTGTTTTACCTTTTATGATTTGGGGTTTTAGATACTTTTGAACGACTAGGTAACCGAGAAATGTGGCCTAGTTAACTTAGATAGAAATGCTTGTATGTGCATTTCTGACGTCACCAATACTTTACATTGAATCATTGCACTAAATGAACTAATAACTAGTAACTTAGTAGAAGTAACATGACTAACACTTTCTTCTCTTTATTGATCACAACCTAAATATAATACGTAGTTTAATTAGTTTATTTTATTTCTTGTTTAGTAGAACTGTAGAATAATTAATCAAAATCATAACCCCCTTTAAAAGTTGTAGAAATTCACTAGATTAGTCTAGACAACATCTACTCCTGCGAACGACTAGTACTTACCCCACTAGCTACATTAATTGGGTACACTGCCGTTAGTGTTTGTCTATAGGTTAGTTCGGAAAAATATAAATTTGAAACTTGGTAAAAAAATATACCTATAACGATCACATCAGGCACAAAACGTCAAACACGAGCAAGTATGTTATTGACGGGAAAGGTACCTGACACAACATCAGGTGCTACCCTTACTTCCTCATCAGTTGTCTTAAAAGCTCATTCTTTAGACTTAGGTTCTTCATTCTTCTTGTCATCTTGATCTTTCCGACTTTCTTTCAACGAATACATCGACCTTAGTGAGTCCACAAGAACCAAATTTTTTCACAAGTTAACTATGGCGGTGCAGTCTCAAGCAAAGTGACCTGATCGATTACACTATTAACAAGTGTTCGTGCCAATCTACATCATCATACTCTATTCATACTTTGTTTCGTACAAGTAAGTCTAACTTCAAGTGACTTGTTTTCATTCTTACAACGTTAGCTCTCTCTACTGCTTGTACAAAACTTTTGGTACTGCAAATCTTACAAATCATTTTGGGATTTTGATTATACTCAAATGATATTTTGAATGCTTTTATGTGGTGTTCCATTTTCTGTATTTTTTGACAAGATGTGAGTCTGTATTGCTATATGTGCCTTATTGTGTAGATTCAATTTGTATGATAAAAATTATACACAACTGTTTAACTCCGAGTTGGAGCCGAAGGATGTATTGATAGTACTATTTGGGTTTATACCCCCACCGTTGCATTTCTGTGTGGTTATAAATGAAGGGTGGATATAATCCGGTCAATTTATGTGTGTATGCAGTCATGAGGTTCAGTTGTTGTGCTTCGTGTGATTTCACTAAGTGTTCGTATATGCATATCTTACTCACTTTTGTCCTAAAAGTTTTATATGCACAACAAATGCGGTTTACATTTTAAACCTGCGAGTTCACCAACTTTATGTTGACGTTTTCGAGTATCATTTTCAGGTGATCATCAATAATACTTTTGAAGGCACTTGTAGTGAAGTTAGCCATTGTACTCATTTCAAAAGACCGTGTTAATTTGGTTAAGATATCTTTCTAAGGACACTGTTTTTAACAAATTAAGACTTATGTTTTGTTATCCGGTGTTGGATAAAGATATTTATGTAACGTTGCAAACTTGTTTCTTTAATCAAGTATCGTATTTTTCTACTCTCTTATGCGATTGATTGGTCCCAAACAGTCAACCAAAGTCAACCACGGATGTGGTCAATATGGTCAGACAGCTTAGACCAACTAACCAAGGAGTGTAGTGTTTCCCAAGGTCGTTAAATCCTAGCGAGGTGTGAAATTGTAAATCAACGAATCTATGATCGGGTGAGATGGAACAGAAAAAGAATTTGAATGATTATACTAAAGGAATATGAGTGAAAATAACTTAAACAAGCTATTTCAACAAATATGTGAAATCAGATATCCTAAAAACGTATAAAAACTTAAAAATGTACGTTTCAGTTTAAATAAACGTGAACGTACTAAATAAAACGTGAATTCTGTCCAATATAAATCTCACGGATGTGAAAATTATATTTTTGGAATCCCAATGATAAAAGAAAATTTTTGGAAAAAGAAAATCATTTTTTAGACTATTATATTATTTATTATTAATTAATAACTATTTTTAATTATTTAAAATATACTAAAATGCAATTTAATATTAATTTAAGCTAGAAAAATAAAAACTTAATCTTGAAAATTCTAAAATAACCTAAAATTAATTTTAAAACTGAAATTATATTTTTTTGGCTTTTTATTTATTTATTATTAATTAATTACTTTTTAAACTAATTTAAATTATTATAAATACTAAATGAACAGTGAAAAATATAAAACTTTTTCTAAAAATACTACAAGGTGACAGAAAACTATGAAAAATATAAAAATGACAAGTGCTTAATGAAAAAGCAGAAAAATAAGCCAAATAGCTTAAATAGAAGCTATCACTATTTTTAAAAAGTGATTTTCTTGTTTTTCTTTTTACAAAACTATTTATCAGCTAAAAATATGAAACTTTAATGAAGACAACTTGTTTAGAACTTAAAAATAAGCTCTTTGGGAGCTTATGAGCTCAACAGATAAGCTTAATAAGCTCAAAAGGATTTTTGAGCTTGAAAAAGTTATCAAAGAAGCTACACAGCTGGAACCAAAGATATTTTAAGCTACAAATAAGTTAGATATACTGTGAATAAGCTGAAATGACAAGAAAAAGGCACTGAATAAGCTAAAAACAAGAAATAAGCAAATCCAAATCCACTGCCAACCAAACAGTCCTGCAGGCTACTTTACAGGCTAAAAATAGCTTATCAAATAAGCTTTGAAGCCTGAAATAAGCTTGGAACCAACAAGTTGAGGTACTAAGCTTTTCAAAAATCCCAAGCTCTTAAAGTGGGAACCACTAATAAGCTTATGAGGAGCTTATGAAAATGACTCAAACACACTGATGAGTCAGTGTGTTTAGTGAGATGGAACAATTTGCAAGGTACTATTTAGCTTATCTAATAAGCTTGAAAATACAAAACAAGCCCCGAACCTTTTACTTTGGTGTATGAGCTTTCCAAAAAGCTAAATTACACAAGCTATGGTCCACTGGTAAGCTTAATAAGAGCTTATGAACTTGGCTTACTTACACTGATGATTCAGTGTAAGTAGTTAAGTGGTGATGACTTGATGGATCAAATTAAGCAGGCAAATAAGCATATGCATAAGTAGCTGGCCAGAAGGGCTTCTGAAAACAACAAATATCTCATGATAAGATGCACTAATGAGCTTATAAGGAACTTATGAAAACAAGCTTATAAACCAAACTCCCCTGGTGCAGGGGAGATTTTATGCAAACAGGCTAAAAGAAGCCCTCAAATAAGCAGTAAAAAAAATCTAAAAATTAAAGTAAAATATGTATCATAGAGCTGAGCTTCCAAAATTTATTTTCCCAAAGATTCAGACCAGATGGTTAACAAATGAAAGCATGAAACTTCCTACCAAAATTGCAAAACTGACAAGCTATGCAATTTTTGACTTTTTAGATTATGAACTTGTTTGACTTTATTGAACTTTGATTGGTTCTAAGTTACTAAATATGATATATTAAGCTACTTAGCGACTGATTCAAGCTACTTAAACAACTAATGAACTGATTTGATGAGATTATGAACTAGAAATCCTAACAGTGCTTGAGATAATGAGATTAAACTTGGATTTTGACTTTTAACCAAAAGAGCACTGGATTTTATGCTTTGACTGAACTAATATGACCTAAAGTGAGTTGTTACAACAGAGAATGACAACAAAAACAACCTGGATCACATAAAGACCAGCAAATCCAAACATACCTTTATAAAGACTGATTTTTGACTTTCAAAGCATAACACTGATTTAATCCTTAACACTGATTCCTAAGGTTATAATATGAAGTGATAAACTTATTTAAGGATTATAACACCAATCTTAACATCATAATCCCAAGAATACATATCATGCAGTTTTGGCAGTGAAAATGATATTTAGAGCAACTATGGATTTTAATGAACAAGCAAGATATTTTAAGCAATGACTCAACTCAGATACACCAAACAAGCATATAAAACCAAAGATAAGCAGATAATGAGCACTTGTACAGTAAAAGGCAAAAATTGGAATTTAGGCTTACAAATTGCATCCAGGCCAATAACCAAGAACCAGGACCAAAGAACACTCCTATTAGCTTCCCAATAAGCTACTAACCTAAGGGCGATCCAATATAAACCCTGCTCCAGCTTTCTTTCACCATTTATTCTAATTTTTTTATTTTTGAGCTATTTTTCTTGATTTTTTTTTAGTATTTTTGAATTTCGAGGTTAAACTGAATTAAATTCTTATATAAGCTTTTGGAACCTCTATAATGAACTTATAGAAGCTTTTAGAACTCTAAACAACCACTGTTAACAACATTGATGCAATTTGAGATTTTCAATGAAATTTAACTTAAACTGAATTGAGATTAAAAACAGAAATTGATTATTGAAAAGACTTTCAAATATACTGAGAATACTTATTACATTAATTTTAAACTGAGAATTACAATGGAAAATGGAAAAATACACTAGTCGACATAAACATAAACTAAATAATTTACATATTTGTCATCACTGCCTCTCCTTCTCTATATAGAGATATTTGAGACTCTCCACTTGCTTCTGAATCTATCCCACCACTTCTGAGCCGTTTGATCACTGCAAATGATCCTAGCCATCAAATTCACCTTTTTAGCGCCAAAAGTCCATAAGTGGGTATGGAGCAGTTTTGAAGCAATTAAAGAATTTTGTTATTGTTGAGGCAACATGATCAAGATCTCCTAATGTTTTAATGATGACAAATAAACCATCGAAACACATAAAATAACAAACGTTAGACAAAATTCCCCAACATTCACATCTGCTGCTGACGCGCCACCCACGCGTCAACGCGTGGTTGACGCGCCAGGGTTCTGTGAATGTTGGGACGAATTTTGAAAGTCGGCTTTCCCCTTACCCGACAAATGTGGATCTTTCAATACAGGTATGAATATGCTATGTGCTTAATTGAGAACACTCGAAACAAGTTTTGGGATTAGAGAGATCCAACTTTTAAAGCACCCACTTACGGGAAAACACCAACTCATGTTTTCTAACTCTCGCCTCTAGCCAAGGCTTTTCTAAACTTAGGGAGCTTATATAGTTCACGTAACATCACGTGAAAGCATCCATATGCTCATATCCCGTGCTTACGTCTTCTCTAATCACGTAACGGGTTTACTCCCTTATTGGTCAAACTAAGTCCAAGGTCTCTTTGCGTAAACGCATCCTTACCCGCATGGGTTATGCTTTACATCAAGGCAAAGCACTTGACTTGTTTGTATCAAGGTGTTAGTTGAGTACGTCGAGTCGTGGAAAGTCACGAGTTATGAAACTATGGATTCTCGACGTTGTGTTACTTGGACTTATAAGTAACCTATGATTTTCTCAACTTATAATCTTAATTGTCTAAACCTTTTCTTCTTAATGACAATTAGATTATTTACTAATCTTTCTTAATCTTCTTCTTAATCTCATTTTACAAAAGTCAAACCATCAAATCTCCCACAATCCTTCCCAAAAATACCTTTCCAACAACCTCTTAATATTCCTTACACATCTTACACAAAGTGTACTTCTTGTCTCCACACAAACTCCCACACAATATTCCCATACTTTACCAACTTCCCATACACTCTCTTATACACCCATACATACACTTCCCTATACACTTATACACTCTTTTCTACATACTCACATACACACACCTTTATTTTCAAAATACACACACTTCACTCACATACCTTTCTTCACACACACTTACACATACTTCACCTATACCTTACATATACAACTCATACCTATACACATCCCATCCTTATACAACATATTCTCTACACTCCCAATACCTTTACATTCAAAATACACACACTACTCACAACCATTTCACCTTCTACACACACAAGGCTCCCCATCTTTTCACACTCTTACACACTTACATATTCCCTTACACACATCTCTTCACTCTTACACAATCCAACTCATACACATCTCACCTCCTCTCTAATTCAACACATGGCAATTGATCCTAGCCATCCATTTCAAACAAAACCATCTCAACCATCCATCTCACCCTTTCCCTCCAAGGAAGGAATATTCCCTTGGATATTCTCCTCTTAACCCAACCATGGTTCTCCTAACCCAACTATGGTTAGTTCTCTACACTTAACCTTGGTTAACTCTTAACCACACCAAGGATGGAATATTCCCTTGGATATACCCTTTAACCTAACCATGGTTTATTCTCTACACACTCTTCTAACCTAACCATGGTTACTTCTTAACCCAACCTCACACACTCTTCCCTATGGAGGAATATCCCATGGCATATTCTCTTCTCTATTATGCCATGTGAGGAATACCATTTCTACCCCTACCAAATTACCCTTTCTACTCTTCTACCCTTGGTATTTGGTTTTCTTATAAACACTTCACAAAACATTTTCCAAATTGGCTATTTGAGTTGGTAAACCTTAGATTGATTAATGATAAGGTTTAGTATGAAGTACAATTGGGGGTTTAGCAAGGTAAGGTATTTATAAAGCCAACACCCAAAGTTTTGGAAAAACTTTTACTGGGTGTCTGGCGCGCCACCTACGCGTCAACGTGTGGGCAGCGCGCCGGGCTCGGTAAAATTTTCCCAAATTGGGTTTTTGCCTATAAATACCATGCCTTGCCTCTTGTATTCCTCACCCCTTGCCATTATTCTTTCTCTCTACATTCTTTCTCTCTATTCTCTCTTGTGTTCTTAGTTAAACACACTAACATCTTTGAAAGAACACATCTCCTTGCAAGGGAAGAATCACAAGAACCTAATCCACTCTTGTAATTGTGTTGAGGGTCTTCTTCTTATACCCTTTCTATTATAATCGAGTCTCTAGGTTAGGTTAGGACTTGGTTGAACAAACATTCATTCTATCATTCAATTGTTTGTAAGGGAATACTTGTGTCTTGGTGACCAAGCCTAGATCATTGGGGATCTAGTTGGGGTTTGACACTTCCGGTGGGAAGTCTTGGTAGTGGTCTTGGTGACCCTTAGGTGAAGTCGAGTCACGAGGTTCTTTTGGGTGGTTTCTGAGGGCGGAATACCGTTGGTGAGTAACTCCTTCTTTGTGAGCATCGATATTGGTGAATATCGGTGGAGTGAATTGTAACGGTTTGTAGTCCACCGAAAGGATTATACTAGTGGAATAGTATCGTGTCGTGGATTCGCAACTGGACGTACGGATGGTATAAACCCCCCATCCCGAACCAGTATATATCGTGGTGTCTCTTTACTCGCTTTATATACTTTGGATTGTGTTAATGATTGTTATTGTCTAGACCACTTGGTTCTTCTTGGCTTAAAGTTTTTAAACGTTCCAAAAAGCCTAATAAACCGTATTCACCCCCCTCTACGGTTCTACAATTGGTATCAGAGCAGGATACTCAAGTTTTCAAGCGTTAAAACCTTCTATTGAAGGCGTTTTAAAGTGAAAACTTCTTTTCCAAAAGAGTTGAAATCCTTAAGTCAACTTTTGGAAAAGTAGAGTATTAGATCCATGGCTCAAGAGAACCTAATGCTCTTTGGGGAGAATACATTTGATCATGAAGATCTATGCAAGAATAATCAGAAGATTCATTTTGAAGACACTTGGAGCTATAGCGATAATGAAGAAAGAAAGGAATCGTGTCCTATGGCGTTTGGTCCTCAAGAGGTACATCTAAAACCCTTTAGTTCAAAAAAAACATTAAATGCTAATGACTTACAAAATAATAATTTTGAACTCATAAAAATGAATAATGATTGGATTAAAGAGATAAAAGCTTTACTTAGAGAGAAACGTATTTTGCAACAAGAAACAAATAAACTTGCTAATAGAGCAAAAGAGCTTGAACTTGAAATTGAGACAATAAAAGCTGAAAAAAGTAAAGAGGTGGTTGAATCTTGCTTAAGTTGTGAAAAACTTACACATGAGGTTGACTCTTTGGAAAACAACTTGTCTAACCTTCAAGATGAAGCTCTAAGTTTTTCAAAATTCAAAAAGAGTAGTATCATTTTAGATAATATGTTGAGTCAACAAAAATTGTCCCAAGATAAAGAAGGTCTTGGATTTTTAAAAACTCATGAAACTACTCCAACGAGTCAAAGCAAACCAATCATGTTTGTAAAAGAAATTAAGCATGTAAAGTCAAAATCTGTAATTCCTCAAACTCGTTTTTCAAACACTCGCGGTACTTAAGCACCCATTGCAAATCATGAAACCATAAAACAATTTCACAAACTGGTTTCAAGTAATGGACTTGGTTACACTAAAACTCGAGTTGACCAAAGACCACTTCTACCAACACCTAACTTAAGACCTTCAACTTCTTACAACCAAAGACGTCCATTTCAAAACAAACCTAACTTACACAAACGATCTAAATTTCAAAAGAGAAAAAGTTCATTTAGAAACCGGAGGTCTTCACTTCATCAACCATATAACTCATCTCAAAGGAGAGACAACTCCTACCTAAACCAAAGATATTTTACACCAAACATTTATCAAAACATTAGACCAAGTTTTCAACACCAAAGTAATTTTCAAAATAATCATTGGTCTATGTTCTCAAGGTATGGTCTTGAAACACTTAGTGTCCTACTTCAAGACCCAAGGATGTTCAACTTGGGAATGCTTTATACTAACCACAATGGACCCAACAAACATTGGGGACCAAGTTTTTGAGTTATATGTTTGTTAGGTATAGGCTTGGACCGACCTATTAGATTGTTGAAAGTGGTTGTTCCAAGCACATGATCGTAGTAGAAGATTGTTTACTTAATAAGGAGCATGATGGTGTACATAAGTAAACTTTGAAGAAAGGTCGTAGGTTGTCTAAGCATCTATGGTGGATCTTTATCTCGTGGTCATGAAACAAAAATCATCCATTTAAATCGAGCTAAGTTCTCCTTTATGATTATGAATCTTTATGTGCATTATATGTTAGTTGTCAAAAATGCTATGTGTTTAGGAAATATAGTTATGTGCTTAAAACTTGCATAACTTGAACACATCATAATCTAAGTCTTAGATCTTTAAGAACATCTAAAAACAATCAACAACTAAACCCAAAAGAAGAAATTAAGTTTTAGAAGTTGCTTTAGTATTTTGATCATACTTTCTTCATCCAAACTCCGATTTAGTTGATTCAAAAGGCCACGGAAAGAGAAAAATTAGATCTAATTGTTGGGAGTGAGTTGGGGATAGTCCCTGGTGCGTTGGAGGCGCGTTGAAGCGCTATAAGCGCGCCAGACACGGTAAAGTTTTGCAAAATCTTTGAAAAACTTTCATTTTGTGTCCATGAGTCTTAAAACTTGTTTTAAACACTCCATTGGAACCCTATTAAGTCTTTCTAAACATAAAACATGTTAACAAATAATTAGAAATAGGAAAACAATCTTTCAAATTGAAGTGAGATGTCTAGAAGTCGTTTGCTAAGTCCTTTAGGTGCTCTTAGAGCTTATGTGCTTATGTGACTAGGACTTATGTGAAGGCATGGAAGGAAATTCTAATACATGATTTCCGAGAGGAAAGATATCTATCTATTCATTATTCAAACATTGATTGATGATATCCTAGATTCCACATGTCTATACTATGTGTGATGGACAAGAAAGTTTGACACAATGCATTCTATTACGATTATTAGAATTGAAAGTCACTTGTGTTAAATTACCAAGATTAGATAAAATTTTGGATCACAACTTACACTTGTGTTGAAGATTTTATATCTAACTCTACTTGTTCAATTTATATGAAAATGGCATGCTTTGTGTTTTAGGGTAGAAAAGAAAAGATAAACATCTATGCAAACATACAAACTATTTACATAGTTGAAGAGAATTCCCGTGGATTGAATTCGGTATGGCTTTGCATAACAAACTAAAATACCCGATGAATAGACTTGATAAACTAAGTATCTCATCCGAAGTCTTAGTGTAACACCCCCAAAAATAGAGAATCGCGGAAGCATACAAGCTATAACTCGCCTCTACATATGGGTTGCGTTATGGAACATATAATTAAGTAATTTATAATTCTTTTCATTACTTGGGTGTTTGAAACTCTTCATTACATGTCATTTGTGTTGCATACTACTTTAATATGAATTTTAGCATTTTAGACCCTCATGAATTTGGAATTGTTATATGGATCATTAAAATATTGTGAAAATGTCATTTTCTTTAATTTGTGATCTGAACTTTTTAAATTGTATCTAAAGCTTTATTTCCTTCATAAATCTTGGAATTTTTTTTTCATCAAGATAAACCATAATGGAATTTTTTAACTGCAGCTGTCTACATAAGTGTATACACAATAAGAATTTAAAAGTGATATATGCACTTCTAACATGTCTTTGCTTAACCTGGATATCAACCAACTACCATCTGTTTCAATACGCCCATGGGTTACCAAACCATCTTGAAGTTACAATATTTGATCTATAAATGGGTCAATTTGTGTTGTGTTATCTCTAACGGGTTCAGTTGGGTACAACCATCCTACCAAACAACAATCTTTTTAGCTAAAATGAAAATGAGAGAAGTCAAAAGTAAAGTAACCTGTTTTGACCCATTACCCAACCCGTATGACCCACACATTTTGCCACATGTAAACTGATTATGCTACAAGCCAATTCTTACCCATTTTCTATATTATTTGCAGGTTCATGATGATTGGCTTCTTTTTGATTGACAGTAATGTCCTGAATACAACAATTTAAAGATAAAAACTTCAAAAGGTATGCTACAATTTATTTTCATCTTTATTTTGTATGCTATAGTTTAGTTTCATCATATAAGTTTTCAAAAATTCAATAAGCTTAGTCAACACCCCCTTAATATTGTTATCAGGCTAAAAAGATATTAGGATTAAGTCATGCTAACGTAAATGAAAAACATGTGTCGGAGTAGATAAGCCAAACATGCGGCCATTCGACACTAAGCGGCTCGATAATATTCTCAATAACTTGGACATTTTAAGCTTTGTTTTTCTCTTACAGAACATAATAGACGCTTACTATTTTCAATCTACACTGATATGCTTACTTTTGTCTATACTTTCTGTACACAATTAAATTCGTTAAACAACCCACTAGCATTTCATACGCCAACAAAAATAGTTTTTGTTGCCTTTCAAAAAGTATAACAAAAAATAGAATACCATCACTGATAAAAAATTTAATTTAATCTTAATCAATCATTGACATAAAGGGTCCATAAAGCTCAAGAACTTGTCTTTTTCATGTTGATATACTGATGTTGCAAATTGACTATTGACATTAGATAACTAGATTAGAATTAAAGACTAAATATTGTAAATGGTATCATGCCGAGACTATATATTAGTGAGAAATTTCTTTGTTGAGATGGTAAGTAAAAAAAGCAAATCTATCTAAATGTCATTTTATTTTACTCTCATTAAGGTCATACACATATCAAAACATTTTATACGCCACCTAAATATGTATCTAAGTTCCGTATATTGTATACTTTAAATATAAATATCCAGTTGACACGTATTGTTATATACTATCTGGAGAGTTGTATGAGTTGATGTTCTAAAGTTTTCTGTTACTGTAGAAGGTGTGCCAAAAAAGAACTCAAAGTTAAGGTACATACAGATTATCTATCTGTAGTTTTTTAGTCCTGAACGCTGGAGGAGTTGACAGAGATTCACAAGGAGTGTGGGGATAGGCGAATAATTACATACTCTGTCCATCTCTCTTTGGTCCAGTTTATTTGTAATGGGTATACATATGTTGGTTTGTTTATAGGAACTATGAAATAAAAGAACAAACTGATTATGTACATTAGTTCTTAGCCTAAATGGTTTTTTATGTTGTATCTGGGGCAAACCATCAATTTCCCTTACGAATGTGGAGCAACTGATGCTTCGGTCACGGGCACCATGAATGCAAGAGGTGGTTCTATCTTCCTCAAACTCATTGTTCTACAAGTTATTTTTTATAGGATCCTAAAACTTATTGTTCTACAAGTAAACAAAGAATATATATACTTTCCCTTCGACATCCAAAATGACACATCACGTGATGTTTCTGCTGACATGATTGATAAGGGGATTGCTAGATTCCGACATGTATGTGGTCGCACGTCTCCTCTCAGCAACAACTACTTCTCTTTCTACACTAAAAACATATTCACAAAATAATGTTTATAAAGTGATTATGTAATGAATCATATAAAAATTACAGTTTGGTATCCTTTGTTGTTTGACATTGCACTAATTAAATAATATGATGTTTTAATGTTTGCTCCGTACATGATTAAATTAAAATGTAAAATTACAAGGGCTTCGAAAACTAGTATATATATATATATATATATATATATATATATATATATATATATATATATATATATATATATATATATATACATATATATATATATATATGTATATGTATATATATATATACTAGACTTCTAAGCCCGCCCAATGGGCGGGCATGACTTGTAATTTTTTGTTAAATAATATTAGATGGTAGTTAATTAATTGTAATTATTGTTTACGTTTTATATTTTGTTTTTAAATTTTTTATATGGATGTATTCTTTGTGTTTTTGTTTTTGTTATATGTAATTTTGGTGTTATGTATGTATTTTGTATTTAATTGTTGTTATGATATTAAAGACAATAGAAGGATAACTGGAAGATAGGCGTGATCAATTGTTCTTTAGAATTCAAGCAATCCAATGCACCGGGATCCAGCCCCCTTCAGTGATCCAAGTGGATCATCATAATCATCGTAACCGGCATACACAATCATTAGGGTTTTTAGAAAAAATAGATACCTTCATATAAAGAAAGAAGATAAGAAGGTTTCATTAGGGTTTTGAGAAAAAAACATGTAACTTCAAACAAAAAAGATGAACAAAGAGTGGAAAATATTAGTAGAAAGTTTACACCATATTTTCTGCAATCCCATTGGTTTCTGCAAGAAGAAAAATAATATAAATAACAAAGATTCATTAGGGTTTTTAGAAAAACCCATATACCTTTAAACAAAAACAAAGAAGATGATCAAAGTTTTTTTTGAATCGAGCTTCTTGTAGCTATATTTTTTTTAACCGGTTCTTATTTTTTTCTGTAGGGTTTTGAGATTTTTTTTTTCATAGCACGTTTCTTTTGTGAATTAGGTAAATAATGAACCATTATCAGTATATTTTCCTTATATAGCTGTAATTTTTTTTAAAAAGCATAACGTATTTGATTTTCATTGTATATCACAATTTCTGGCTTAGTCCATTTTTAAAAGAGTTTGAGTATAATAAATATTCATGATAAAACAGCTTACTCTTCTTTTTTTTTTCTTTTCTTTTTTTTAAATGAAAAAGTAAAAAATATTTTTAATAAATTATGAATTTTATAAGTTTATACTAAGTGTGAGCATTCATTTTAGTAGAGTTTAAAATAAGACTTCAAAGCTCGCCCGATGGGCGGGCATGACTTTTTTTTTTTTTTTTTTTTTTTTTTTTTTTTTTTTTTTTTTTTTTCTAGGATATTAGTTTACTTTTGGGTTCATTTTTTTTTAGTTAATTTTAAATTTGATGTTGGGTCAATTTAACGGGAAATATTTTTTAAGCACGTCATTCTTTCTTTGATTGTTTGCCTATAAATTTTAAAGAGTGATAGTTATTTCAAGGTAGATGCAAGTAGTGTGGTCTTTATCATTTACTTTCTTCAAAGTTCTATAGGTGACATAACTTATAATTAACTTTTACAAAATAGTTAAGAAAAATAAGGATATAAGTATCCCAATTTTTTGAATGCCATTAAGGACGGAAAGGAATAAACGGTTTTTGAATATGAGGAAGAAAAAAAATTTCCAAAGTGGCACGCAAAAACAAAGCATCAAGCTAGCCGTTCGATGGGCCGACAAGCCGTTATAAATGATCACTAAAAAACTTAGTAACAAATATAAGCTATAGGTATACACCAACACTCGAATGAGTTTTCCGAGGATGTGGGCATTATCAGCTGTAATGCAACAGGAATCATTCCGTCCTTGTACTTGTGTGCATCCGCATCCCCTTTTGTTAATGTCTTCGTGTTCAAACTTTCACTGTGATGTTCTACTGTGTGCATTCGAACATTTGTTAATTATGGAAGTAAGAATTAAAAAACCAAAATTATAATTATAAGTGGACCCTCGATCCAATTTTGACACCCATTTGATCCGTTTTAACTAAATTAACTTACCCGCCCATTTTCAAACATTTAAGTATTTTTCTTAAGGTAAAGGAAATAGTAATTATAAGTGGGAATGGCTTTCTTTAAGTAATTATTAAGCTTTTATGGCCTATATGTTGTTTTCCATACGAAATGAGTTAGAAGAATCACACATCAAAATTATCACAAAATATCAAAGACTATGTACTGGGAAAGAATGATATCCATAGTTGTTGGGATTTACAAAGAATTACCATGTAGTTGACTTTGTTGGAACACCCAACTTTTCGAGTACTCATAGTCTCCAAATGCATATTCTATATTTCTATGTCATATGCAGATTATCATATCAAAAGCAAACGTATTACTTCATCTCGAATACCATAAGAATGCGAAAAATGTACCTAAAAAACATGATGCCAAATATTTACTACGTTTCATTCTATTTTATGTATTCTATGTTAGCAATTTTGTCTCTACAATAAGATATATATTTAATCACAATGTACGTATAAACTCATGGGGATAAACATAAGCTTTTTCTATAGGCAACATACTGTCTTTTTGAAGCACAATTGGAAATTTTATATATTAGTATACTATTATGGCAAAGACTTACTCAAATAGTCAAATATATTAGCTGGTTTTGGTGATAAGTATATTTATGATGTAAGACTTATTATTAAATCAAGACACAATGTGCCAAATGATTATCAAGATAAGAACTTTATTATATTTCATTATTTATCCCTTCATTGCTCAAACACACCCATTCCTACTTTTACTTGTTTACCAAAAAACCACAGTGGAAGCATGTATGTTCTTTGGTTCTATAATCTAATTGATTTATAATAATAAAGATAATTTTGTATCAATAAAACATGTTCCTTAAATATCATAACGATTACATATTCTAAATGATTGAACTATCTTACATTATGTCCTATGGATGTTCCAACAAAACAAACATATAAATGGTTGATAATTTACATGTTAACCGAATCATGTCGAGTTCTAGCAATATCGCAACTTTCTCACTCTTCACTTATCTTTTGGCACCCGTAGATTCCCTGAGCACATTTTGAAGATATTTATTTTAATTTTGCAAACCACTGTTGTACTCTTGCAACCTCTTATACATGTCCTCTTGCATTTTGATCTAAAAATCCTTTTTAGAACATCCATTAACTAAACAAATTAAACCTTACTTTTGTTTCCTATAAACAAATCAGCAAACTCATCCACCTCTACCATAATGTTGAAAATTTGGGATGACAGACGCCACCATTTACAATGTTTCTGAGTTTCTTCGTATATAGATTAATGGACACTTTGCATAGAATAAAATGTGATAATGCAATATGATAGCAAGGTTTATGAGGTTCAGAACTTTAACGTTAAACAGTGAATTGGAGAATGGGGTTTGGTGTTTTCGGTTACAATTTATGGTAGGTATGTCACAGCAAATGACTTAAGAATAAGTGAAGTGCTCACCTATTAACGCTGCAACTGGATGAACGCTGCCC
>LBNU01030690.1:38910-95245 GCA_014162995.1 Artemisia annua | reverse complement strand
TGAACATCCACCTCTCCTAGTTTCCACTAGGAGAGATAATCATACTACTAAACCACACTAACTACTATGTCCTATTTGACAAGACAAGTCCTTGTTCTGATTACAAATGCAATTTCCAACAGGGTATAACAGTATTTCAATGAGGCTTTAACAATCTCTCCCCAAAGTAATGTTATATGGAAAATTGCTACAATGTTCCCTACAAGCACCATTAAGTAAAAATACAATACAAAACAAAGTACAGCAGCATTGAGAGTGGTCTTCAATACCACCATTAGCTGCACTAATACATCTGATACTTTTCTCGGCTGCCATCACTTTTACTTGCAGAGAACAATGTGAGCGAATCTAAATGGGGATTAATAATGACATTACAATACACTCTCCCCTAATTACGTGCTCTCCCCCAAACTGACAAAACATCTCTGATGAATCCCTATAATCTGAAGAAGTCTTTTTATAATTAAATGCAAATCCCGGTCCTTTAGTCTTCTTAACACTCAGCGGACAATGTAGACTTTAGACTGTAAGACTCGACCTTCTTCAAGGATTTTCAGTTCGGAGGGTACAATGTATCAACATCTTCTCTTCAACTAGTGCATTCCAGCTATACTTATAATCAGGCCCCATAACGTACACATGTAATCAACAAAAGGTAGAAAACGGTTAATTAAGCCTAGGTTCACATGGACCTTTAGTACTTCATATAAATACATATTTAAGTACCACATTTCTCCCTCCCCTCGATTGATTGCCGATCTCACGGGAAATCAGCATACCAATAGTGTATTATGTTAGTTGTAACCGAAGTCCAAACTTGTAATAAGAAGTGTGTGTGTTTTCCTTCTTTCTCTCTCTAGAAAACACACACATCTTCCCCCAATTCTTTAATCTAATATACCATGTTTAACCTTTATTTCGAGCATCCCCGACCTCCTGAATAACGATTCTTGGTTACAACAGCTACGACACTCCCGCCAACCTCAAGTACCACGGGGTGGATTGGACTCAGCTGAAACAGAGAGTTTACTCCAGTTATGGTGTCGGTTTGGTTGGTTTCTCGTCCCTTTAAGAAGTGTTGAGTTTGTGGCCTTAACTTTTCGATTTATACCTTAAGGGCGTTTACTGTGAAGAAAGAATCGCTCTGGTCCCAAACCCATGTGATACACCCAAACCTCAAGAAAAATCATATTTTCTTAATGTGATGAATGGAACATCATATATGAACATGAGCATTGTGATTCTTGTGATGTGAAATAATGCTAAACAATGTGCTTTCATCTTCAAACGAAATGTGCTATAATGATTAATTGATTTATAAGCTATGTGTTCAAATTTGTTAGAAACACTTGTATATATAATTGTGCTTTTCATGTCGTACATCCCACATAGGAGCAAGGTGAAACTGAATGTTAGTATATAGCTTCAAATTAAAGCATTTGACATTTGTTATCACATCTTTGGATATCATGGATACATTTACATGCATCGCCTATGGTGTCCGTTGACTTGAATTTTTAACTTTCATATTCAATTTAACAGCAGACAAACTTTACTTTATTTTTTTAACTTTCTTATTCATTTAACAGCAAACAAACTTTTCTATTTTGTTTAACTTCGTTAATTGATTTGAGGAACACACGGACTTTTCTATTTGCTGGTATTAACAACGAACATAAAAATTATAGAAGAGTGAAAACCGTACCATGAGAATTGGGATTTTGGAAAAGTTCTAGTAAGGCTTTGTGAGTATCAACATAAACGATGTTGGCGTCAGAGAGTTATTGCCTTGTTTGGCTAAGAGTGTCATGGAGCATGTTATTGTATTCGACTACAACATTATTGTATGGCCGGGATCATACACCCCTATTCTGGCTGCCATCCTATGGGTGCCAAGTTTTGGAAAAAAAAAATGTTCGACCTCCTAACTGTGCATCTCCTGCAATCAAAAAGACGTTACAAGATGCCCATAAAAGTATTTTTAGCAAAATTTCTCTTTTTGAACCTGATGAAAACTGTGGTCTCAGAGATGTAAAAATCTTAATTGTGCTGATAATTAGTGAAATCACTTGAGGAAGTCTCTTTTTGACGCCTTTGACACCACTTTGAGCTAAATCATATATGACCAATGTAAAATTTGTAGAGTGGTTCACCAAATACATCAGGTGGAGGAAGATTGGATGACCCAAGAAATGAACCGAGAGTACAAAATGTGACAATTATTGTCAAGTGTTTGATATATTTTTACCGAACATGTTTCCAACTCTTAATATATTTTTTTTGTAGTATTTTACCGTTGGAGTAAAGTTTGGCGACTTGTGCCTTGAAATACTTCATTAGGTTAATTGAGTTGAATTGGCAACGTAAAAGGGCTAAGTCCTGATACGATCAATGAAGTTTGCGATAGTAGCACGATCGATGCAATGTTGCAAAGTTTGCATCGTGTTAAAAATCAGATCCAATAGACTTCAAACAATTATTTTAACTACAACCAAAAGCATTTCTATCAGTATCTACTTATGTATCGATACCAAGAAACGCAAAAAAAGAAACCCGACCCTAATCACTAATGATCAAAATTCCTACAATAATGAGTTAAAACAATATTATGCGACTTATTTTTTGTAACAAGTTTTTAATACTTGTCTAACTGTATAATGCATGCATAAAACTTTTTTGGGTAAATAATTCCATATAAATTATAGATAGGCTATAGAAATATACTAATATTAGTGATGGATCAACGTTTATAACTCTAAACTGATCGTTAAAAACTATATAATGATAACAAATTTGTGTTGATAGATCTTTTACTTTTGTTTGTATGGGCTAAGGCATGTTGTTAGTTGCATGTTTGTATGACTATGGGCTAAGACCCGTTAGGGTTTCTATAGTATTTATGTACATTTGGTGATATTGAATGAGCAATGAATCCTTATACACTTACACACCATTGACACACCATTTTTATACTTGATGTGAAGATGTGACTCATACGACAAATGTGAAATACCCTTGGCCCCACACTTAACATGTGTGAGACAACGACTTATTAGTTATTGTAGTCCTCCCATTTCAATAAAACTTTGACACATCTAACTTAATGGAGCTGCACAGGCGGAAACCTAACCACAATTTCGGTTTTTGGGTGACAGGAAAATCTTGTTTAGTTGTAGTAGAGGTAAAATGACCGTTTTCCCTTGCGCGTGACTTACATCGTAAGCACTAACACCAATCAACTTCTGGTCAAACTAATTACAATTATTTTAATGATATATACGGTAATAGATTAAGAACATGAATTGCATTATACAATGATTTAGTTATATGAAAACGCATAAAATCAAATTACTTAGACATATACCATACTTTTGGTGCAAAGAAAGTAAAGTAATTAAACGATTTTAGTGATCAAATAATACGCCGTCGCAACGCGGGCATTCTATTTCTCGTTAATACCACTAAAGATGAAAAGTTCGCACACAAACTCCTTCTTTTAACCAAATAGAAAAGTGTGTATGTTCCTCAAATCAGTTACCGAAGTTATAGAAATAGAAAAGTTTGTTGTTAGATGAATAAAAAAAGTTTTAAAAACCTAATCAATTCGGACAATACAAATTATGGGGCTATATATTGACCTTCACTTTCACCTTGCTTCTATGTGGGACAAACACATCATAGACGTTCAATTGAAAGATAAGTTTTAATATATATCGAAAAATTCGGGAACATATGCATAATTATACCTACAAGTATTTGTAACAAATTTGAACACATAGCTTATAAATCAATTAATCATTGCAACACATTTCTCTTAAAGATGAAAGCACATTGTTTAACATCAGTTTCGCATCACAAGAATCACAAGGCTCATGTTCATATATGAGGTTCCATTCATCACATTAAGAAAATATGATTTTCTTGAGGTTCGGGTGAATCATGTCGGGTTTGGGAGCGAAGCGATTCTTTCTTCAAAGTAAACGCCCTTAAGGTATAAACCATAAAATTAAGGCCACATGCTCAAGACTGACAAAAAGGGCTTAGAAACTATAACTGAACCGACACCATAACTGGAGTAAACTCTATGTTTCGGCTTAGTCCACTCCCCCCGTGGTACTTGAGGTTGGGTGACTGCTGGTCATGCCAATCGAAAACCAAACTAATTAATGAGTATCTCGAACCAACTGGGCTAGCTCAGTTGGCCACCAAGGGTAACCTTGGGGAGGTTTCTTTGGAGAGGTCTCAGGTTCGAGTCTCACCATGGACCTTCAGGGGCCCAAAATAAATAGAAGCAGGAGTGGGGTTTATCCCCTAAGGAGAAAGGTCCAAGGCTTGCATACTGCCCAATTGGATGTCACTGTGGGCTCGGATCACTAACTACTAACTCACCGTTCAAAAAATAATAATAATAATAAAAAATAAATAAATAAATAAAATAAAATAAAAAAATTAATGAGTATCTCGAGCTTGATTACTTAAAAGAATTTCAGCAGCTAATTAAGTTTTGGACACACTGAAAGATTGGACAAATTACCAAACAACGAATTTCAAGACCTAAATAGCAAAAACATTATAGGTGAATCACTGGTTTGCATGTATGAACACGTGATACTATTGATTTAAGGAAAATAAATCTATAAAATTACACATGATTCTGGAATCACTCTTATACNAATGCGAATGAGCTCAAGTTTAGCGAGTATGGGATCTAGTTAGCGAGTATGGCTTATTTCTTGCGAGTATGGGTTATTTCTTGCGAGTATGGGTTCAAGTTCAGCGAGTATGGAATCAATTGCGAGTATGGGTTGGGTTAGCGAGTATTAATGAGTATCTCGAGCTTGATTACTTAAAAGAATTTCAGCAGCTAATTAAGTTTTGGACACACTGAAAGATTGGACAAATTACTAAACAACGAATTTCAAGACCTAAATAGCAAAAACATTATAGGTGAATCACTGGTTTGCATGTATGAACATGTCATACTATTGATTTAAGGAAAATAAATCTATAAAATTACACATGATTCTGGAATCACTCTTATACCACCAGTCTGAAAGAGCCGTGCTTGTGGGACAGTGGAACCGGTGCAATAACTGAACCATCTGTCATCTTATCAATCGTATGGCTCATCCTAGAGTCCCACTCAAATGCAGGTGCTACTTAGATACACTAATCTTTTCCACCACAACCTATGCATCCCACGTTTCACCTAATTCTTTCTGTGTAATCAAATCATATATATATTAAGAATCTTGACTAAATTAGCAGAGGTACTCATTTTGCTTACCCGAAAAGTCAAAATGCATCACGCTATTTGTCCAAAAAAAAAAAGTTCAAAAGCATATGCTTACAAGTTATAATTGACATGGATTTTTTGAAAGTTTGAAGACAAAAATGATATAATTTCAGATTTCAAAATTTATGCTACAAATTCATGTCAGTTCCCATAAGAAGAGAAGTAGGTTGACCCCAAAAGTCAAATGTATTTTACTAGTTACCAAAAAATACTATTCTTGAAAGTGAAGGTAAAAAGCATAATATTCAATCATAGTTTTTCCTTTTAGCAGATACTAGACGAGTACTCATGCGTACCAACAAGATTTTATAGCGGCAGATAGTTATGGTGTAAAAAAAGTTTATGGGTTATAAACGAAAAATAATAAAAGTTTAAGAATTTGAGAATTAAACACGATTTAACTGGATTAAAATAATATGAGTTATGAAAGAAAATAATAATACTCCAAGTTTATGGTTTTCATATACTAGCTGGGTACCGCGCGATGCGGCGGCGGGTACCCTGAAATTAAAATTTTGGCGAGCAACGTTTTATAGCTATATGCGTTTTGTGACAATAATTTTACAAATAACGAGATTTTAAGTAAAAAAAAAAAAAAACTATTTCATACAAAAATTGTAGGGTGCACATGCGATACTTTTAAAAATATAAAAACGATACACGGTAATATTGTGAAGATAGTTAGATAATCCCAACCTCACAATTAATTTAACAAAATTTTCAGATTTAGCCTGTCCTAACTAAAAATTCGCAACCCAACTTTAAAAAATCCAGCAAGCCCATAATTAATATCTAATGTCCGACGCAAATCCACAACAAACCCTACACCCTTTAGAATATAAGTTCTTCGTTATGGAAACCTAAACACACATCGCACATTCAAGGTCCCCATCAACCTTCTCTCCATCTAAAAAAAACTTGCATTCACCAAATATCTCCTTCTCCAAAATAATACGCATATTCAATCTCTCCGACCTTATAACTCCTTAACAAACGAACACAACATCAAATAAATCCACACTTATATCTCCATAGCAGTCACACACCTAAATAGCTCGTCTTCCTACATATAAAAAACGCAGCATCATAATAACATGTCTTCCATCTCCTTATCACAAACGCAACATAAACCTTTTTTATTTCAACCGTAACCGAAGCACACTATATTCGTCAATATCTCATTAAAGAGGTCTTGGGTAGGTTGTTTGTTTGTTGTCCTCCTATTACTTTCAAGATTTATAATGGGTTACTCTTATACTTTTGTTTTAACAAACAAATTTATGAGTATTAAAGAGAAGACTGAGATTGTTCTTTCTTTGTAATTTCCAAGTCTCAGTTGTTTGATAAGGAGTAATTATTGTGTTGTGTTGACTGTAGTTCTTTTTGTATTTTCATTTCATGGCTTAAGGGTGTATGTGGACAATACGTAGGATGTTGATTGGCTGTTATGGATTTCGGATTTGTAAGATTATTGTTGACTTTAGTTGTAGAGATTTTTTATTGTTGAATCATTTAGTATAAATCTCGTTTCACTTTTTTTTTTTTTTTTTTTTAATTTTTTTTTTTATTTTTTTTTCATTTTGACTACTGGATTTTAGATTTATGTTTTGGAAGGTTAATATTTTGGAAGCTTAATTTGATTGTACATTGCGGTAAAATGGTTGTGTATTTTAGTGAGAGGGTAAATTAAATAGTGTATTAATTATATGTGTTGGATAGTACTTTTTTTAGTTATCTTTGTGCTCTAAATAGTTGTAAACAATGTTTGATAATTTGTATTTTTTATATAGGGGGTGTTTTAATGACTACCATCTAATAGCATTAATGTTGTTTGATAGAATTTTGGTCTTAAAATGACACCATGCTTGTTTTTGTTGTACAATATGCTTACTTTGTTGTAATTTTGAAAATTAGGTACATTAAAGTGTTGTAAACCATGCATTATTTTTTGTAAATCTGGAAATTTTGAAGAGAGAGTGCTCCATGCATTATATGTAGTATAGATAGTTTTCTTAATTTTTCACTTTCAATAATGTGGGTTTTTCCTTTATATATAGTATATAAAAGATAGACGTCAAATGACCGTTTAGTAGTTATATACGTAAAATGACCGTTTCTCCTTTCGTGTGGCTTGCACCCCCCGATCCCTATAGAGCGAAAGAGCTGCCTGGTGATCCCTATAAAACCCAGGAATGACATGGCAAAAAAATGCTCTCCCATTGGTGTGGTTACTGTTATAACAACTGTTCATGCTTTCCCTTCATATTTCTCACCCACCTCTACAGCCCCCATCTCCACAACGCTAGAACCTTCTCCCACCTCCAGTGGCGGAGCCAGAAAATCTAATCGAAGGGGGCAACGAACGATAAGAATGACTTCACAACGGGTAAATTTTTTTTTTTTGTAAAATTCAAAATCAGTCGGGTCGGGTCGGTTTTAATTAAACGCAAAATAAAACTTCTTCTACGTAACTTACATCAACTAAAAAAGTGACGCATATAAATTGAAACCCAACTGAGAATGCAAATTTATTAAGTTCATTAAGATAAATTTGACTTGTTATCTATTATCACTTATTAGATACAAACATGTAACTAAATATAAACATGTTTCAAACTATAAGCCGCTAAATATGCATCAAAGTAATTAGACCTTTATTAATTTCTTATGTAAATTAGACTTATAAACTTGAACAATATGGATATGTTTTATTCTTTTTGAACTGTTAACTAAAACATTTTGAAAAATGGAACTTAGACTTAAAATTTGAAGCTTAGTTTTGAACTAAAACAACATCACCTATTTATAACTCGTAGAAACTGAACATATTAACACTTCCCAATACCTATTAAAAGCAATTAATATAAAATTTGAATAGTTAAATACTAGTATTTTAATGATACCCCACTTCCCAATATCCTCTTTGGTCATCTTCATCTTCCCTTTTCCATTCTTCAACCTTCATCAACAATCTTTCTCTGTCACTCGACAATTTCCAGAAAACACTTTGAAGATCAAATTGAAGATATTTTCCTCTTGTAGAGGGCACTTTAATTTCTGGGTTGAGGGCACCATTGATTTTTGCAAATAATTTAACTATTTTGCCTATTAATTTAGCCTATCCAGCTTTATTGGGGGCCTTTCCCCCCACCACCAACAAGGTGGCTCCGCCCCTGCCCACCTCTCTGATAAATCCCCACCCCCATATTCTTCCTGATTCTTCGTCCCACCAAACTACTAAAAACACACACACACCCTTTTGTGAAGACTACGGTCTTTTTCTTCTTAATTTGAGGTTTTTAAGATTTTACTTGGATTTATGTAAGGAAAAAATTACCAAGTTCAATTTCAAGATTTTATAGGCCCAATCAACCATGACGGCATGGCCCATGTGTGGGCAACTTGTGTGCACATGGGACGGATCATACTGCGCAGCCCACATGCGACAGTGCGCACTGGGATTGCGATTGTGATTGTCTCACAATGGTGAAGGTGGATCTCGTATGCTGCATCCTGGGTAAGGGCGTACCTTTTGTACCAGTAGCGGTGCAACATGGTGCGACAGAAGACGTGCTTCTATGGCAGAAGTGGGCGTTGTCCGCGACAAAAGTGCGCACGGTGTGCGACAAAAGTGCGCGTTGTCCGCGACAAAAATGTGCGCTGTGCGCATCAAAAGTGTGTGCTGTGCGTGAACATTACATCCGTCTTTACAACCGACAGAGGACGTCTCCCCTGCGGCAAGATGGTGCGAATATTTAAATCCGTCTTTGTACCGGGATTGCAATACCTCTTACGTACGATCCGCTTCCAAATATACCTGCGTGACGCGTATGAAAACAGTGGTATTATATACCCTGGTAGCCCCCCAAGTTTGATGGTGCTACTCGTGTAGGAGCATTAAACTGAGTTATTCAAATCCTGAAAAACACTTAATGCAAATATTAAAAGTATATGCCGCGAATCGCAACATATAAAACCTAATAAAGTAAAAGATTAATAGCGTGAAGCAATATATAGCACATAGCATGTGAAACATATAAGAGAAGTAGTAGTGCGAATTACACCTAGCGTGAGGTTTTACAACTACATAAAAAAAAAGTAACGCGTAGCTAATCTGCGAACGCAGTACGCTCATGGAGATTGATTGATCTTTTTTATTATTATAATAAAAACAATGACGCGGATGGTTGTACCGTGACCGCGACTAATAGTTTTTTTTCGCACGCACAGACGCAGATAGATGTATCGTGACCGCATAGACTCTAACGTTTGAGGATGATCGCAGTTGACCACAGCTTTTGTCTGCGTGCGCTCATGGCGATTGACTAGCATCGTGGTGCCTGTATGTAACAGTGCGCTCATGGCGCCAATCTGCGAAGATGTCTGAACGCATGGCCTAACGCGGGTAGATATATCGTGACTGCGTTGTTCGCGGCTAAAAGATAAAGTAGGTCCGATCGTGCGGACTTATTGCGTTATAGGTAAAATCGTGTTTACCAAATTTAAAAGATTTACATAAAATCTTATGAATATTTAAAAGGTAACATATTCTATTACCAATTTAAAAGATATGCACAATAATAAAGAGTTATCTTTTTAGATTTATTAGATATAGTTACGTACAATATATTAGATATAGTTACGTACTATTTAACAGACTTGTACTCATATTTCAAATCATGTGGGAAAGATGTATACATCATGTGCGGTGCTTTTAAAGTAATATTAAAATCACATGACGTTTATTGATTTGGTAAATCAACTCTTAACGCATGGCAGAATGCAATGAGTGAAAAACAAAAACGCAAGGGTTTTAGAGTTACCGACTTTAGAAACTGATTTATGCTTTTCGGTAATATGAGAACACGAAACTTGTCGTAGTCGTGTCCCACGAATGGCGCCACTTGTTGATGCATAATCTGGCGCGGGCTGAATCCAACGACTCTCCTTGGGCCGTTAGTCGTCTTCTCGAGCCCTAAGTAGACCTGCTCAACAAAGAGAACCCGTTAGGAGTGGACCCGAGGCCGTAGCCCCGGGATCCACCTCCGACGGTCAAGTTAGTATCGGTGCTATATGGCTTATGAGAGTTAGGTTTAGAGTAACCTGTCATCTTATGTTTAAGAAGGGGATTCTAGCCATGTATTTATAAGGCATGGATTAGAGTTTAGGCGTAAAGTGGGCCGATGTCTGCCGGGCCTGGCCTATGTAGGGTCCAGTCCGGACTATACGTCCACAAGTATCATATAATACAAAAAAAAAAAATTTGAAGTCAAAGTTGAAGAAAAAAGACTTGAAAAGTCAAAAATGGACATTTAATATGAGACGGAGGGAGTAAATAAAAACGTGACATGTAGCATCGAAGAACAAAGCTTAAAAAGTAAAATATATTCAAAAAAAATGTGAAACTTTTTTCACCACAAATGCATAAAGTTTTGTTTGTCAGTCCAAATATATAACGTATTATCTAATATATATAAAACCCAGGAATGACATGGCAAAAAAATGCTCTCCCATTGGTGTGGTTACTGTTATAACAACTGTTCATGCTTTCCCTTCATATTTCTCACCCACCTCTACAGCCCCCATCTCCACAACGCTAGAACCTTCTCCCACCTCTCTGATAAATCCCCACCCCCATATTCTTCCTGATTCTTCGTCCCACCAAACTACTAAAAAAACACACACACCCTTTTGTGAAGACTACGGTCTTTTTCTTCTTAAATTTGAGGTTTTTAAGATTTTACTTGGATTTATGTAAGGAAAAAATTACCAGGTCCAGTTTCAAGATTTTAAGAAGATTATGCACACAAAGCTTAGAATTGTGTTTGGGGTGATTCTCAATCCTATTTGTAAGTTTATAAACGATTGTGGATGTTCATATTGATTAAGTTCTTTCTTTCTTTTTTTTTTCTCTTTTTTTTTTTTTTTTTNTTATTTCGAATATATTGAAATTTGGGTATTAAAATTGGGGTTTAATTAAATTAATGTAATTTGTTGGTGGTTTAACTGTCTTTAATTTTATGGGTTTTAAATTGAGGATTTTTTGTGTAACCTGAGAATGGGCGATGAACGGGGGTTTGCAACATACAATGGTCCATGTTGGTTTTAGTTTTGGTGGTGATTAAAATTTTGGGCGATGCGTATAATGTATTTGATGAAATGTTTGGGTTAAGAGTAGTGAAGTTACAGCTTTTGGTTTACATTAAAATATTGCATCCTTTCTCATATTAATGTTTTGAATGAGACTATTGTGATGTGAAAGTTGAAACAATGGTTTATTTGCAAAGATGATGACGATGATCTGATTATTTAATTATATGTAGATTAAAATATGCAACGGGAAGATATTTCAAGTGGTTGCATCAACAAAGGGATTTTACACCTTCGGAAAGCAGTTTTTGCGAAGCCATTCCTTGGTGGATCTTCTCCAACAACTTAGCCAAGCTTTTGCTAATGTCAGTAAACTATTTATTTTATTACACCAAACATGATGTTTTTTTTATGTATTACATATGTGTTTTTATATGATCATTTGTCAGTATTGGTGCATACTCATAGTAGGTCAAAAAATGTTTCCTTATCACTATCATATGTGAACAGATGGATGAAGAAAAGGAGGGTCACATGGACTTGAAATAAGTCCATCTCTCCATGACTACAAAAGGATATAAGCTTCAAAGGGTTTAAGAGGGAAAAGTCTGAACCCACCCATAACCTAACCCCCAACCATGATCTATTATATCAAAAGCTCTCCTTAACCTCTTAACTGATCAACATGGACATTTATAGAATCGCGCAACGGTTGCAAGAAGATAAGCCATATGCCCATCCGAATATGAGGTAGCAAAGGGGTATCAAGAACAAAGAAAATATTTGTTGGTGGTATAACATTGACTCTAACAGAAGGTAGAAAAGAATGCCATTTCTCGGTTTTATATTCTATGGATGAATCAGATTATGCATTCATAACTCACAACGATGCAAGTTTTAACTATGATTTGCAGATGAGAAGAGAGAGTATTTCTCGAATTATGTGAGATAGTTGACCTTCAGATTATGCTAGATCATGTTACCGGGCGATCAAGAGGCTTTGGTTTTGTTACATTTGACAGTGAAGAAGCCGTGGAAAAGATCTTTGTTGATGGTCAACTACATGAACTTGGAGGCAAACAAGTAAGTGAATCTGTAGGGAATAACCCTATTGTTTACAGTTTAACAAAATTTAACCGTGCATTTATAAGAAAGTAGGACTGATAAGATGTCAATTATATTAGGTGGAGATTAAGAGGGCCGAGCCAAAACGAGCTGGCGGTGATTTCTCATATGACAACAGGCCATGTCGTGGTGGTGGTTCCGAGTCCTATGGTGGTAGCTTTGGTAGGGGCTCAGGTGGGTAATCGGATAGTGCTGATCAAGACCTCTCTACAGGATGGGCTACTCTTTTTGTACATTATTATCTGTTTGGTGCTTATTCAAAATCATATGAATTACTATACATACTATGGTCAACTTTTCATCTATTAGAACCGTCATTGAAATGTAACATAACATATGGCTATTGCAGTTGGACATAGTTGCAACGTTTGCAGTTGGACATAGTTGCAACGTTTGAAGTGGATCAAGATGCCTTCAAAGCAACAGGTGAAGTCAACAATGAATACGGCTGCACTACGAGGTTCGGTGATGCCCAAAGGGGAAGTTTGGGACCGTTTGGGATTGCAGTTCTTGCTGATGAAACCCTTTCAGAATTGATTCCTGTCTATTTCTACGTTGCTAAAAATACAGATGGAGGTTGACCAACACATTTGGCACTGATAAACTAAGGTAAAGAAACTATAATGTTCATTAAAATTCTTATATACATTAATTTTTTCTACATTTAAATGGATTAGTTTTTATGTTGAATTTGAAAAATATCTTTAAAAAAAAAGAGAGAGAGTGGTTTATGGGAGCACTGTAATATTTTTTCCCTTTTTGTAAAAGATGGATTGATTGATTTTTTCCTTTTTTTCCAGGGACTAACGATGGAATTGAAAAGACGTTGAATATGATCTTCATCAGGATTAAGAAAGTAAGCAAACCATAGGGTATTGGTGCTAAACAACAGCGAAGGAAAAAGTAACACCTCGGGAAAGACTTAAGCGGATTATCAGCTTACAATCAAGTAAGCATAGTATGTATATCTTTTAATTCGATCAGTTATATTTTTAATAGTTGTGCGTAAATCCTAATGGACTTATGTTTTAATCATTTCTTTTTGCTTACAGTCAAATCAAGAGAGACATTGTTGATCAATCACCTATTCACCTAAAATACAATAACATGAATGCCTGAGGCTTCAGAAAGTTGCAGAGACCAACGAATCTAACCACTCTTTAAATGGTAATTAGCTTAAAATAGTGTTATTATACATCTGGTACTAATCTCCATACATCTACTATGTTATTGCCTCTGAATGTGATCATGCAAGTAAGCCCCGATAACCCTCTATTACGCCACATATACATACTCTAAAATTTGTGCAACTAAAAACATGTTCACCTATAACATATCCACGTACTAATTCCTTATACCTACTCATGTCAGCAACAAGAGTTCACAACAGAGGCAGTGATAGTCAAGATTGATGCATCTAAGGAATGGTACTTTAACAGATGCAGAGTTTACGGCAAGAAAATAGAAGAGGCCCTTCCTCACGGTCACTGCCAGCGACCCGGAACACTACCACTCCCAAACTACAGGTACCTCCTACACACAAAATTTAAAAACAATATTGCCCGCCTAAAATTCTTACCAGCATCATTACGGTCAAAATAGGTAAGGGATTGTGGCTGAACTGAGGACCAAAATTAGTGCATTTGGAGTGCTGAAGTGGGGCCTGAGGTGGGTACATTTGGAGCCTGAAATCGGTGAGTTCTGATGATGGAATGGGGCAGAACTGGGTGTTGAATTGTGTGCTGAAATAGGGGCTGCCATGGGTGCGTATGCGGGCTGAAATAGGTGGGCCAGGGTGATAAAATGCCGCTGAAATGGATATTTTTCGGGCCTGAAGAAGGGGCTAAAATGGACCTGTTTTGGAGCTGAAATAGAAGTGGGATTAGGTCCTCAAATAAGTATGTTTAGCTGCTGATATGGGGGCTACAGTGGGTGTTGAAAGGGACTGTAACGGGTATGTTTGGGTGGGTTTGGCCGATGAAATGGGTCCTGATATCCGAAAACAAACACGTTGACTTTGAAACAGGTGAGCATTTCATCACTACTTTATACTTTTAGTTATCCATTAGTGATCTGAATATATTATATTTTGGATGTGGTCGCTGTTTAGATCCACGATGTTAGTAAACTATTTTGTTGTTACATGTTCGACCCGTTTAGAGACCAGTTTCTGCACAGGTATTCGAGCAACCAACAAGCATTTTAAAAACACTTTTCTGTACAAAAAAATTCAACATCAAAACAGCCATCTAAAGTCATTTCTTTCTGCGCAAAATTTCAGCAACCAAAATTGTTTTAAAAACATCTTTTTCACAGAAATTTCACCATATACAAATCGTTTAAAGACCACTTTGCTACAAAACATTCAGCAACCAAAACGTCATTTTAAAACCAATTTTATGTGCACAGAAGATTGGAGCCTGTCACAAGTGTTATTTGTAAAGAAGATTGGAGCTGTAATGAGGATTCGGAATCTGAATCTAATGCAAAATTGCAGGTTCCTTAGTATTGTTTCGAACAAACTAATGCAACAGCAGTGGTGCCAATGGGTATTGGTGTCATCACACATCCAAGAAAACTCAAGTTTGTCGATACAGGTGGAAAAAAACGTGTAATAACATTAAGCCAGTGGCAGAATATTGTCATGTAAGTCGCCATTCCTTAAAAATGCGAAGCTATAAAAAATGTGGTCTATAGCTAAAAAAGATATGAAAATAAATTCTAAAACTTTTACAGGACGTGTTTGTATGACAACTGATGTATGGAGTGCACCTAATAATTTAATAGATACTTACATTTGTGTGATATTTCATTGGATTGATCCACCAAAACCTTTATATTAAGTTTTCAATTAGTAAACTTTCGTATACACACAGTAGATTAACACTGCTATAGGAAAATGGCACCCAAAGTTTACTTTAGTTCCCGGTAATTACTGTAGTTGATTGTCTCATATATCGTATATAATTACTGTCTTAAAACTCGAAACACGTTTTGCATATCCAATGTATCTAATGTATATGTTGCTAACTGAGTAACATAGTGGACGACAATGAGAAAAGGTATTTGAATGACCTTAAAATAATGATTTTAAAAGGTAGTTTTCCAAATGATAATAACATTTACTACATTTATGCCTTATTATATGCGAGCTTAAGGTGATGATTGAAAACAAGAGGACTGAAAATTGGCCCATTTACGTTGCTCATTGAAAACTGTAGCTTTAGGAGCTGTTAGAAAATGCGTATTTAAAACGCAGGTTGTAGGAAAAGTTTTTTAAGAAAGTTATGCAGAACCACCTTTATTTTTTTATTTTTATTTTTTATTATTTTTTTATTTTTTGCCATTTCTGAAATTAATGAGTTTGAAAACTTGGCAGAAGAAGTTAATGGTTATTGACTTATTTAAATTGTTTCATGAGGATATAAGTCGTTGAGGAAAAGGATAGAGAGCATATTATTGGATTATTATGCCTACATTTCAAAGTATTATGTTAACCTATCCCTACACTCACATAGCAGGTTAGTATTCCGTCATCAATTGATTCCCTTGATTTCCTTTGTATGTTTTAATCGAATTTCTCATGTAATGTGCAGTTTACAGTTTTTTGGCGGTGAGCAGTACTCCATTAACCGAGATAGTTGAAATCGGTTTTGGTCTATTGATCGAGGATCAGATGATACTATCTTATATTTGTTTTAGTTGAGACATTAAGATTGAACAGACAAAAACATTATAAAGTGTAGCTTTTGGAGTATGAACCTTGCAATCTTTAACTTTTGGTATTCAGGCCTTACAACCTTTAACTTGGTGTACTCTTATATATCCTTTAGTTGAGGCCTTGGCGACTCCAGAATGTTGTACCATTGTTAGTTTTACGTTTCTATATCTATTGTTATGTTGTTTCATAAATGACTGCCGCTTCTAACATAGATACTTGCAAACATTATTCATGTAGTTCAGTAGTGACTGAAGAACCAAAGAGGCCTTAGTAATATGACATATGGACTTATAGAATTGCCTTTTTTGCAAAAAACTTCAATTACTAAGATACTTAAATCTTTAAAAAAGTTAACATTTTTCTAATAAACATAAACGCGGTCACCCCGCAGCAACGCTCAGGCTAACCGGCTTGATTACTCCTAATAAGGCAACCCCGCGGGAACAACAATAGAATATGTAAAACTTTAGTAAAAAAAAAAAAAAAAAAACCGATAACCAAAACGATAAATACCTAAAATAATTAAACACAAATTATATAACAAAACCTATCCGCGGCAACGCGCGGGCTACCCCGCTCGTTCAATTTAAACAATAAAAAAATCAAACAAAAAGACAAAAAAAAAAATAATTATTTATGTTTAAAACATGAACCTTAATTTAGATTTTTTGTCATGAAATAAATGCAATAGGTGTAACTTTAGGGGCGTGTTTATATGTTTAAAAAATAATAGTTTATATGTTTAAAACATGAACCTTAATTTAGATTTAAAGATCTGATAAGTACATTTGTCATGAAATAAATGCAATATGTGTAACTTTAGGGGCGTGTTTGGCACAACAAATTATGAAATATTATAAGAGCTTAATATTATTTTGCTAAAAAAAATATGTCACATTAAAAAAATAATTTCAGTTTGGATGACAAAACTTGTGGATTATTTTTAAAAAATAAGTTGCCAAACACGATTAAAAAAACTACAATTTTAATCATTTTCAACAATATCAAACAACAATATCACCAACATCAACACCATCATCAGCATCAACAACATCAACATCTATTTTTTTGCCAAACATATCCTAAATTTCCTTTGCAAGCATATATATCAAAACTCAAAAGACAAATATCTATTAGAAGTGTAAAAGAATTTGTTATAAACTTTCTTGTTTTATATTTTGAAAAAAGAAAAACCACTAATCACATCCACCATACAAGCTCAAATTCCCTGTTTTTAACCTTGGCACCAGAGGTGACAGTTCTAGACTCGAAACGGTAAATGACATGAACACGACACGCAGTTAAACAAGTTTGGTTTGAAGATTAACAAGTTTGAGTCAAAAACAATCTAGCCTGTTTAATAAACGCGTCATGTTTGATTTGAGTAAGTATTAAACAGTTGAACATGTTTAAGTATATAAATCTATAAAAAGTAAAAGGTATATCTTGGATTTTATGTTGGATAATTATTTATAGGGGATAGCTTAGCTACAATTTTTGTAGCCAATTAGCTACAATTCTTCACAAAAAATACACATACGAATCAGGGACCCACAGAAAAGAATCAGGGACCCACAGAAAAGAATCAGGGACCCACATTTATGGCACAATATTGTAGCCAATTAGCTACAAAAAATTGTAGCTAATATATTCCCTTATTTATATGTTTATTTTATCATTTTTCTTTCTAATTAAACTACTTGAATTGACAAAGCACCAACATTTTTACCACTTGACATGGTCTACTTAAAAAAGTTGAACGGGTTACACATGCTAAACAGGCCTGAGTACGTACGGTCCGGACATCGGACGTGACCGAAGTCGATTTGGCCCAAAACATCGGACCGAAATGTTCAGCCCATACCCTAGTTGTTCCGGTTCGGTTCGTTAGTCGGGCCGGTCCAATAAAGCATAATGTCCAGTTGTGCATAAGACCGAACCGGGCCGAGGATCAAAAATGGTTAAAAGGTTGGATCAAGGACCAGACCAAAATACATTTGGCCCGGTCCGGTTGGTCGGTCATGGCCGGTTTCTCGGTTCAGTCCGTTATGCGATCTATAATGCTCAGCCCTACTAAGCTAAAGTTGAGTGTTTTGACATGATTAATAGACATATCGTGTTTGAGTAAAAGTCACACCAACCCGTCAACCTACGAGCCCGAACCTGAACCTTTCTTTTTAACCTTAGACGGTGGGAGTAAAAGATTTTTGTTATTATATAGGGAAAAATGTCTAAAAGTACATTCAACTTGCCACTTATTACTATTGTATGCTATGAACTTTTTTTTCCTATTGTATGCACAAACTTTCTTAATCACCCTATTGTAACAATATTATGGGTTTTTGATGACGTGGCAATACTTAATCACACTAATTACGGTGTAATTAATAGAATAAAAACCCGTAATATTGTTACAATAGGGTGATTAAGAAAGTTTGTGCATACAATAAGAAAAAAGAAAGTTCATAGCATACAATAGTAATAAGTGGCAAGTTGAATGTATTTTTAGACATTTTTCCCTATTATATACACTCACCGACCTATTTCTACCTCCTTATATATCATCCTCCCCAAATCAAAAACACAAAAAAACCCTAATCCCAAAATCAACCAAAACAATGAAACCCTCATCAAAGCCAACCAAAAAAAAGGACACCCCATCCTTAAAAAAGCTCGAATACCTGTCCTTAGTATCCAAGGTATGCACAGAACTCGAATCCCATCTGGGTTTCACAGACAAAGTCTTAGCCGAATTCATAACTGATTTAGGCCGCAAATGCTTAACCCACGAGGAGTTCGACACAAAGCTCAAACAAAGCGGTGCTGATTTGCCTGATTATTTTGTCCGTACTCTTTTTTTAACTATTATTCATGCTATTGAGGTTATTAAGAAAACTGAACCCGAAGTAGGCGCGTTTCCTGTTGAAATACTTTACACTAAACAGCCGGAAAGTGATTATGTCAATGCAGCTTTGATTACTGTTATGCAGATTCACTTGACAGAACCCGAAGGTGATATACTCGTGTTTTTAACCGGTCAAGAGGAAATCGATCATGCTTGTCAGTGTTTGTTTGAGCGGATGAAAGGGTTAGGTAAAAACGTGCCTGAATTGATTATATTACCGGTTTATAGTAGTGAAATGCAGTCGAGAATTTTCGAACCGGCCCCACCAGGGAAGAGGAAGGTGGTCTTTGCCACTAATATTGCCGAAGCATCTTTGGCCATTGACGGGATTTTCTATGTCATTGACCCTGGATTTCCTATATCTCAGGCATCAGCTAAGCAACGGGCGGGTTGTGCAGGTCGTTCTGGGCCGGGAAAATGTTACAGGTTATATACCGAAAACGCTTTCAACAATATAGGAAGAATGGCAGAAGTTGATGTAATCGCATGAAGAGGAAACGTCTAAAAGAAGACTAGAAGAGTAAGCACAAGAAAGAAGAGATCTAGGCGATAGAATGTTCAAATACAAAGTTGAATGACTTGTTTGTCAAGACTGATATTTGCTTGTTTCGTTGTACGTTGTAGTCATTAAGGTTGCGACTTGTAAAATTTTAACTCGTTTAGCGTTTTATGTCATGCAATTTGTGTTCCGTTTGTGGTTATCCATAGGCGATTGCAGAAATATTTGCATTAATTTGCTTGTTGAGTGGGTATGCACAACCGTTATTATGTGTATGCAGCATTCATGTGTGCATTCTGTCACATTTTATTTACTTTGCAGTTTGCAACATATTAACGCATGATGGGATCAAAAAGGAGGTTTTAAACGTATTACTAGATATTCATCATTTATATGTTACACACAGAGATGCACGAAGTGTTTATGTGTCGATCTAAACCGACTTTGACGTATGGAGAGTTGGATTTTTTCAATAATACAAGTTCATGTATATTTGGATACCAATTTTCAAAATTTTCGTATGATTTCAATAATCAAAATAAGAATAAGTGGCAGTGTGTCTAGTGTGCAGTTGTCTTTTAGCCGTATAGATTGCTTGTGTAAACTGGTCTTTCCTTTTACCACATGTATGTTAGTCTCTCAAAATTCAATCTCAATCATAGATGTGCTGCAAATGAGCTACGAGTTAATCTAATAGGCAAACAGCAAAGTTTATAGAAAAAAGTTCATATGATATTAAAAAGGGCTCTTTGGATTGCTATTAAGATAGAGATTCAACCGAGTGGAAGGTAAGCATGAGATAGAATATGCTGCTTGTCTGACAAACGTGCTCGAGTGTGAGCTTTTTAAGTAATTTGGATGCTGCCAAACAACACATAGTTGTTGGGTATTGTGGACAGATTTCTACTCATGCTTTTCTTTTAAGTTCTTTAAGCTTTATCTCTTAGGGGCCGCTTGGTTGAAATGAAGGAATGGGAAAGGCAAAGATAATGATAATGCAAAGGAATGTAACGGTATACCCCTCAAATTGTTGAGGAATGGTGGATTACCCACTATAGGGTAATGAGTGATTGCATTACCTCAAACCAACCTATCACTTTTGATTACCTTACCCATTCCTTAGTATCTAAAACCTCTGACCAAGCACCCCCTTAGTATTATTAATCCCCACAATCCAAGCATCATATGTTTCTTTCGAATATTTTGTTTGTAAATGAAGCTTTTCATGAATAAAGCTCTCTCTATACATCTTTAATATTATATAAAACCTTTGTCTATAAGCATTGCTATGAACCTTTTGGATTACAAAGTCAATTGCATATGGTTTACTAGACATCTAACCACCATTTGATAAATACGACATTTGTTGGCACACATACTCATCTCACGTTATGTCACAATGTGCAAATTTCTTTCTTACCTCAACTTTCAGCTTCTTCTTTCTCACCTTTTGTTGAGTATACATGAAACGTTTGGAATGTGGGAAGCGGTTAAAATATGGGTTATTGGCTTCTTGTCATTTCGTGGAAGTCTTTGACCTCGTTTGAGTCGTTATGACATCTTTGAAATATACTTTAGTGGCCTTCCTATATATTATCTTTAAGACCAATATGTGGTATATAAGTTAATGCTTCAATCTATGATTATAAGTCTCATTAATCAATTACAAGAATCGTGGATACCGCCCTTATGGGTCGAAGATGTAGCTGGTAGCATGAGTCAATGTCCAGCACCCCTCAAGATCGATGTTATGGGTTTGCACCAGAGGTTTGTATTGATCTGTTTTATTTTTGATGTTAGGTTACACAGAAACAATTGTAATAGCTTTCCAGAGCTGGTGGAAGCAGCTCTGCTTGCACGCTGTTTCCAAATGGTCAGTTTATTTGGTCGAACCTGACATTTGCCAAATGTGTTGCTCAACCTTTGCTGACAGTTGTGCACATATATCTTGGGCTCGGGGGGAACATAAAAGGTCGTTTGTTTTCCCGCCTTCGTCAGCCCTTAGGAAATCCAAATATTATGGCACTTACGCTTTGAATTGGTAGGCAAGCAGCTAGCCGAGTTCTAGAAAGCACTGTCGAGTTAAATTTAACTCCTAATAAGCTCTTATGATACAATTTGCCTATGAGTCATTTGCAGCTTAAACTATGATATTTGTGTGAGCACGTCATTAAACTCTTTGTACATTAAAGCACTCATTACTCGAGAAATAAAGTGGATGGAACATCTTGTAACAGGTCAATCTTAGTTTTTTACCAATATAATGCAATATCCCAAACTACATCAATGGTTTCCTACACTTTGTATCAAGGTCACCGAAATTTTGTATTTGCAGCATCCGAACGTGTATCAGTTACATCTCTTGTTTTTCAGCTGTTTTCAATTTAGTATAAATTTAAGCTCTTTTTTCTAGTCAACTTAAACCATGTTTTCATTGCAGTTCAAACTTGAATTTACCATATAATGACAATCGATATAATCACAAATCAACTCAATTACTCATAACTAGGTTAAAATTGCCATCACGACCAAAAAGGACAAATATGTGAGCAAGAGATTACCAATGAGGCAAAAAGCTACCAATAATCTATTAGGCTGACCCAAATCGACACATTTACCTATATCAGTGACTACTTTAATTGATTCAGATGGCCAACTGAGCAGATTCATCAATATTACTACTTCATTCTTTTGCAATTGCAACCTGTAAGTAATTATGCGATACACATACTCGAATACCCTTTAATAATTTTCTTGATTTCTGATTTATACCCTTTTGAATCTTGCTTCGTAGCGCTACTAGAGAAGGCCAAAGAACACTGAAAGAGACAAAACCCAAAACAAAAAGTGAGAAGAAAACTCACATTTTAAGTATATAAACAACTTTACGATATCTCGTGTTATAGTAAATTTGAAAGATGAAAGGGAAAGAGCGAAAGAGGCTAGCTTATACCTTCCTCATTCTGATAACTAGATCATTAAGGTCCTCATCCATGTCAATGTCGAGTGTATCATCAAAGACAATCTGAGAAATTTAAGAGATTATATAACACATTGTTGGAGATATAAGAATCAAGGCGAACACATAAAAGAAACGTATACCTTGCTTATTTTGTCGATTATATCATTAAGGTCTTCATCCATGTCAATATTCACTAGTTCATCAACCTGTCGAATTAAGTGATTAGAGAATCAGGGTTATGACTAATGAGACATGGTAATGGCAATATTGCATAATGGTTCCATGCCCACTTATGAACGATACTATTTACTATGTATGTACCTGTTTTATACATATTAGAATCTTTTGCCTCCCCCACTTTAAATCCGATAGATCAAAATTTACGTAGGCGTTTGAATGATCTGTGTCCTTGACATATCGTATAATCTTCTGATTACCCCACTTCAAACCCGATAGATCAAAATTATGCAACGAATTGGATCGGCCCATATCTTCTTCTTTGTATCGTCCGATTGTTCTTTTAACGAAAAATGCCACCAACAAACTGTTCAAATCAAGTACTCATAAGCTGCTTACAAATAATTAGTTCCACGAATAACTATTTATTAGAAATATAAGTCAAGTTTGTTTATAAAAGGTTTAACGTTAAATTGTTTCCATGTCAAATAAACACTTTGCAGTTTATCAAAAGGGTTATTGGCAAAAAAATGCATCATACTTGCCACTTTTTATCATTGTATGTAGCGTCCTTTATTTTTTTTGATTGTAGCACCAAGCTTTTTAAATCGTGCCATTGTGTGTACTTTGTGACCATTTTACCCTTACTTTTTTCAAATTTTGAAGGGTAAAATGGTCATTTCACATGGCTAAAAAGTCGCAAAGTACACACAATGACACGATTTAGAAAGGTTAGTGCTACAATAAAAAAAAATAAAGGACGCTACATACAATGACAAAAAATGGCAAGTATGATGTCTTTTTTTGCCAATAACCCTTATCAAAAAATCAAATTATTAAAGCAAATTTTTTCCTTAACTTTGCTCATACAAAATTCTATGTTTTCTCTAGCTGCTTGCTAGTTTTGCTTAATAAAATTTTCGCAATTCGAGAAAATAATAATCCCATAAATATATAAACCTTGCAAAGAGGTTGAGGGCCAATGGAGTTTGGGTTCGACTATCGAATGACTGCTGCAGCGATAATGGAATTGGGAAACAATAAAAAACCACACAAAGTCATCTTGATATATATAAGTATAATGTCGGTTACTAAAATACCAACCTAAAAAAAATAGATAGCGAATAATACATTCTAAAAATAGAATTAAAAGATAGGACCCGTGTTAAAGTGAAAGTCTTGCCCTTTTAAAACATTTTTGCCACTAACAATACTTTAAAATTATCAATAATCATTGATATAATTCTAATGGTAATATGAATTTACACCATATGTTATCTTTGCTAGGGTACCAATTCTCGACATGATACGGTAATCGACATAAAATCGACACGAAGTTAAATAGGTATCAGTTGATGATAAAAAGAGTTGGGTCAAATACGGGTCAACCCGTCTAATCCTTTTATTAAACAGGGCGTGTTTGGATTTAATAAGTATTAAATAGATCAATCCGTCAACCCGTTTAAGTATATAAGTCTCTAAAAATCACAATATATAACTTGGATTTTACGTTGAAGTTGGATTTGAATGTATTTTGTTACTTAGTATGACATTATGTTACCAATATGACATTCATTTTATTAGATCATTATATTACTTTTGAATTTAAACTAGTTGAATCGACAAACTACCAACCTTCTTCACCGCTTGACCTATTTACTTAAACGGGTTAAACGGGTCACACGTGTTATGCATGTCTAGGTTCGGGTCTTGATGATTATTAAACATGTTGTGTTTGGTAGAGGTTATATCAACCAGTCAACCCGAACACGACTCGATTGCCACCCCTAATATTATTTGCACGTACCACGAAATTTTTCCAAATCCGGAACCTATAAAGACTAACACCGAACCAGGCAAAAAAATGACCCGGGCGAGGAATGGGCAGGGTCGCAGGGAAGGCTTTGTTCATCTCTACTTATATGTACTAATTTGCGAGTCGATACTATGTCTATAATTGCCAAACATAAATGTAGAGAACAACTATGAACATATTCCAAAATATCCGGTCTGATAGAAACTATCCTGTTTTGAAGTGTTGATCTGATCTCATGATATCTCAGCATTTGAGTTACATACACATAGGAGTAGCATTACATCAGATCCATCATATTACTAATAAAAAGTTCCAACAACCATGTTTTCAAATAATGTGAAACATAATAAACACACAAGGCACAACTTCTATTGTTACAAAATCTCTAAATTCAGCAATGTATGGTCACAATCTCAAATTTAATGAATGTTGTACAATTGATTTATGATGTCATAATTTGAAATTGAAACTACAAACATTTTTAAAACTTTATAAAGTTGTCATGCTCAACTCTCAAGCATATCAAGTCCTATTTAAAAAGAAAACACAGAGACGTGTTACAGAGTAATAATACCAAACATCTGGTTTTAAATGCAGTAAACTCCGAGGAAAACAATACTCGTCCTATTTTGGCATCTAACTATTCCGGACGATAAAAAGCTTCATTAGTTAAAAAAAAAAAAAAAAATGACATATAAACACCCCTCTTGTGTTGCATTTCTCAAGGGTCACTCTTTTTTTGCAATTAAATTGGTGTTTGTTTCGGCTTATATATTCGGCTTATGCCTTATTTGGTTTTGGGCTTATGTTTCATAAGCTTACTTTTTGTGGTTTATTTTGAAACTAGAAGCATATGGTCTCCAAACAGAAGAGGCCCAGCATATGCTACTTAATTGTATACTATTTCTGACAAATTGGCCCGGTATATTACCATGATAAGGTAAGGACACGAGAAGGAGCTGCAAATACAAGCCATTTCTCTTTTATGCAATCAAAATCCATATGCTCAAACAGAATTTCATTATTAGGCAGCCTTCGATAAATGCCATATTGCAGCTATAGAGCTTATCCTGAAAAGTGAAATTGACCCTTGTATATTACAAATCATGGAGGAACTAATTACAATTTGGCAAGCCTCACAAACTGGCATGCCCTTGGCTTTTCAAATATAAGACATCGTGAATGATACCAACGATAACACACTCGCTCCATATAACATCCAACAACACAATAATGCTTACCAGCAATGTTATCACATCTAGAGTATTTATTTATTCTTAAGAGATTGATACTTGATCCTTAACCTACATAGCCCTTATGTATACTTAACATGCGGTCTCTATCTCCGCTGTCTAATACACTATCAAAATTTGAGTGCTATTGCCCGATTTGTTCCATTTGCAAGCATCAAATTAACAGTCTCAACTTAGAACCCATATGTGTTTAACAAATACATGAAATATCTTAGTCATACGTTTGAAAAAACCCCAACAAAAAAAGGGCAATGAATTTGAATCTTGAACTTTTTAAAATGTTAATGGGGTACATCACCTAAGGAATAAACGGGTTAATATTTGCCTGCAGCCATATTTACAACAAGTAGATTGGTAACAAAAATCAACAAACTTATCAAAAAAACAGAAATGATAAGCAAAGCAAATTAACAACCCAAACGAAGGGTACTAGAATTAAGGTTTAACAATTTTTGGATACAACTTAAGTCAACCTAAAGCATGAAACAAAATACGGTTTTTTTCTTACATAAAGAATCCTAATAATAATAAATAGGTAATTAATTAAAATCATCACACATCTTCGAAATTGTTCTTGAATTCTTCGATCTTTGGCTGCGATGGACTGACACATCTCATCAATGAGCATCCTGGGACATCAACCTCGCCTCTAGGCTTTTGATACAAGCTTCTTGGTTTTCATCAGTACCATTTCATCAATCAAATGCATGACGGTACAAGAACTCTGACCCGAAACACTTACTCGCAAGGTGATAAATTTCGGGTCGGAGTTCTTGTACCGTCGTTTGATAATTGATGAGTTGAATCATACACTTTGTTTCCGTCCATTGTACTAGTACTCGTACACTTGTTCTGACTAGCAGGGTACCCGCGCAATGCGGCGGCGGGTACCCTGTGACTAAATTTTGTAGCGAACAAATATTTTTCTTTTATATGTTTTTTTAACAATAACTTTTACATATTTTAATTTCCGGTAAATTACGTATTTTAATTTATTACATTTTTTACAATAAATGTACGGATGTCAAAATTTTCACGGCCAAACGTTAATATCCGGAACTAATTAATTACAAGGTTAACTAATAATTGTATGATAAAATTATCATGTCAAAAGTTTTATAATATAATAGTAACATGTGTGAAATATTCTCCAGCTAAAATGTTGTAGGTTCACGTTAGCCTTTCGTCTAGAAAAAAGTACTCATAGGTGAGTCATATTTTTCCATATAAGATTAGACAGTTTCAGTAGATATTGGAGTATTAGATTAGACGCTGTATTATATTACAATTATTAAACAATGTTTCTAATATACACATATGATCGACTATATGAGTATATCAACATGTACTCGTAACAAATTCACAACAAAGAAACACATGATAAGATGCATGACAAATGATTTTTCTTGTAATTCCGGGTATGCAAATTATATGCACCATCCATTGCCTTTGACTATCTTTGAGCACTTTTGTTTCATATAACTGAAACAAAGTTTGTTAATTTTCTCATATTTTGTTAATTGTTATATTTTGCTTGTTCCCGTTTTTAGTACAAAGTGTTTACATTTCAATGGCGAATTACAACACTAAACTTAATTCCAATTAATAGTAGTATGCATACACATCATGGAAAACAAAGTAGAAAACAACAAGTAAAGATTACAAAAGTGTTAACCAATATCTTTCGTACTAATAATATCCTAAAATCCAAAAATCATTTAGAACAATCAAATCAACTTAAACAGTCTACAAATATAAGTAAAACTTATGCAAACATGTATAAAGGCTAAAAGTGAAGAGCATTGATAAGTTCATACATTTGACGAACTATTTTAAAACCTTTTAATACAATAAATTAAGAAACATTATTTAACTAACATTCTTACAAACTGTCAAACTATNGTGAGTCCCAAGGTATTTCTAACTTTTCTAACAAGACAGATAGATTATGATACGTATGATCGACGAGAACATTATTAATTTAACGAGAATGAATCAGATTTTCTTAGGAAATTCAAGGAAATCCATGGCGTCTTGATAGGAGGCCTACACACAGACATCAAGGCATTGCTTAGTATATATGAAGCTTCTCACCTTGCCCTCGAGGAAGAACTAGATTTGCATGAGGCCAAGTTGTTTGCGACTGAGAATTTACTTGAGCTAAATGGCCAGGAAAACCAAGTAATGAAGGACCATGTAAATCATGCATTGGATATCCCCTTGTACCGTAGGATGCTTAGGTTAGAAGCTAGGTGGTACATTGATGCATATGGTAAACAAATAGATGCAAAAAAACTACTACTTGAGCTCGCTATATTAGATTTCAACATGCACTACAAGGAAAAGTGTGTTTAGTGACGAAAATTTAGTGACCACTTTTATTCTGGTCACTATTTATATGCCAAAATTGAAGATTCTCAATAATAGGAGGGTAGTTTATGTAACTTCATTGTTAATTGGGATATTTATCTATCCCCTTGTTTGGAACTTCATCACAACATATCACTGATAAAACACCATCACAGCGACACCACCACGACTCACCGCAACACCACCATACTCCACCGCGACTCCACCGCAACACCACCGCACTCCACCGCAACACCACCGCGACTCCACCGCAACACCACCGCAATACCACTGCACTCCACCGCGAGTAACCACCGCGACTCCATCGCAACACCACCGCGACTCCATCGCAGCAACTCACCGGTATTCAAGCCTTTAATTGATGATTAGGTCAATTTTGCTTTAATCAGATGCTTTAGTCATGAGATATATCTGTTATAATTTGTTTTTTAGGTTTTCAATTTGCTTTGTGTGACGTGTTATTAGTTGAATTATGTAAAATTGATTGAGCAGTGATATCTATGTCTATGATATAACTATTAATGATATAAATCGATTTATGCATATGAAATGTGATATAAGCAGTGATAGATTGTACATTTGGCATTGAGAAGAGTTTAGGCGCAAAAATTGAATTAACAATATTGTTCCATTGGGTTGAGACGTCTAGTAATAGCGATATTTGGTAGGAGCGATATTTTGTACATTTGATAGGAGCAATATTTTTGATTTAGAGTGGAACATTGGGTTGAGACGTCTAGTAATAGCGATATTGTTCCATTATTTTGATAAATGATATTTTGAATATGCTGCTGAAATGGCGCATGCTCATTACTAGTTAGTCAAACTTATAGTCACCTAAAAGACACGATGTTTGGTTTTGCCCATCTTTAGCATATTTGCAACTTATTATGAATGCGTGAGACATCGGGACTCTCAATTCTGATGGTAACAAATGACTATATTGACTTATGTATTTAGAATTTGTGATAAATGGTAATTGGTAAACTAGTGTTTTCTTATGTTGGCCTTGGACTTGCACTTTAAGTTGGATTGTGTACTTAGGCAGCTACTGTCCTGTCACCTCGTTGGTCTGTGGGTGTCTTTTGTAAGACTACTGAGTTTGGTGCTTACATTCATTGGTTTCACTTGTAGGTTTCTAGTAATTCACGAGTCATTATATATGTGGTTCAATAGGATTGTTAGAACTGGATCGCGTTTTCATTTTAGTTTGTCTAGTTTGCACCATGATGACCAATATAGAAATAGTCAAGGTATTGTTACATATAAAACTCATCTATTAACGAATGATGACGATTTTTGATATTCGTCCAAATTGAATCTCATATGCAATAATTTTATCACTTAGTATATGTGTTTAATTGTTAATTGTGTAGGGTTATGTTTGTTTTCTTGCTAAGACATCATATGTAACACTCTAATCAAATTTGTATCAGTTTCATTGTGGTGTTTGACTATATAAAGTAAATGTAGTATAATGAAGTGGTCATACAGGCTGTAATTTGACACTAAAAATTATTTTGCTTTTGCTCGAGTATCAGGATGGCATCTAAAGCGGTAAACGAGCCTCAAAATATGAGAGATGGTGATGAGCATCAAGAGAACGAAGATAGACGTATATTCTTACGAGTTCAAGGAAAAGCCTAACTTTACACTACTTGACAAGGTTCTTTTTTACATATATGCAACTTCTTATGAAAGTAGAAAGTAGTATCATTTAGTCTATTTGATTGTTCCATTATATTATCTGATAAGTTTCTTGATGCTGCCATTAGTCAATTTGACTGTTCCAGCTAATCCATAACACGAGATGCATAATTCAAGTAATAAAAAACTGAAACAACAGAATTCTATTACTAGTTGGATTGGTGGTGCAAGTACTCGTGAGCCTGGTGATCCAAGTATTCGTGAGGCTAGTGGTCCAGGACTCCAGGTACTCGTGGACCTAGTGATTTAAGTACTCGGTTTCTGCATACCCTTTTACTTGACTGTTTGACGATCTAAAACAATTTCATTGATGCTCTCCCTGTGGTATGTATGCTGCATGCCTGCATCTTTTTGTATATTCTGTTTTCACTTGACTGTTTGACTATCTATATAGTTCTAAGTCAATGCTATCGTTATTGCTACAAATCTGAGTGATGGAATCAAGTATGATTATAGTATAATTTTCCTGCTTTCATTTATAGGTTAAGTACTGCTTGGAGAACAACAAGAGGCTCATTCACTTCTCTCTACTTGTGAAGTATATGGGAAAACGATCGGTAGCTATCTTCCCAAGGATAGTCCTTTACGACAGGCAAGTTTTAGGTTTCGCTTGGTTCATTTGATATAGTGAAATGTGTCAACTCATTTTGGTTACTGATATGTGTCGTTGGCTACTGTATGTTATGTTGCGGGTCTTGGGAGCAGAAAATGTAATGTTATTATAGGTCTTCAGCTTAAGTTTTTATCTATATACAAGTGTTTTACAGGATGAAAGTGGCAAAAACACTTGCAGAGAATTAAGTTGAAATATCACAGCTTAACTTTTCTTAGTTAATAATACTGACTTTTCTTTTAAACATGCTCAGTAACATTATCAGATGTGATGTCATGAAATTGAAGTCGATAATATGAATGCTTGACCTGTTAGTTGGATCAAGTAGTACGCTGTGCAGCTGTGCTTGTTGCTTGGTGGTTGACCATTTATTTCTCTTTTGGTTTACAATGTGTACAGGATCCTGCTTACTATATCCTAAAAGAAGACACCTCCCCATGCATATTTGGATCAGTTGAGAAACAGAGATGGTCGTATGCATGTGCTAAACAGTTGATAGAGAGGATAATCTACGGTAAGCAAACTTAAGCCACATTCTGTCCCAATTACTAATAATACCAACTGTAGCATGCTTACTCACTTCTTTTCTTGTTAACATTACTTACATTCTTCCACTTTATAACCGTGCATGCTCACCTGCTCTTATGTGTAGTATTTGTTTTTTTTCTAATGGTTACACATTACTCAACAGTTGGGATAATCTTTAGCGTAGTATATGTTTTTTTTATTCTCTGTCTCCTATAACTTTGCTACTTTTCTTTTGATATTAGAGTTAATCTCGCTCGCACGCACACACACACACATGTCCCTAATGTGACTTATGGGACGTGAATCGACAACCTATGGTTAGTGGGATGATAGGGGCACCTTTGGTACTCTTAGGCTAAATTGTTATCTCAAGATGAGAATCAGTGAGCCTCATAAAACATCCCTAATTAATTATCGAAAAATAAAATTTTATTGCAGGAAAAGGATACAACAAAAGTTAGCTTTGTATCAAGGAGTTTGCCCCATTTACATGGAGTTCTCCGATGATGCTGAGGAGACCTTTGAAACTGCTCTCAGCACATTGAAGGTAAGATATGCTTTAGTATGCCACTTTTTTTGATCTTTCTTGAAAAAGTTGAAAAGGGTAATTTATGTGTTTGATCAGTTAATCATGATATATATTACCTGGGAAAAGGTCATTCACATAAAAAGGGTAATTTATCTGTTTGATCAAATAATCGTAAGATATGCTTTAGCAATGTGAGCTTTTAAGACTATAGATAAAAATACACCTCAAGTGACTTGCAACCCATTTGCCCGTTCCCTTGTACCTAGTGAGGTACCTAAAAAATGCCGTTTGAATGTAAAGTATTAATCTTCAATGTCTCTTTATCCAGGGAGGAACCTGAAGAATTTGCAGGAAAGAATTTGCGGGCAAGTTTAGTCATTTTTTCTTTCGTACATTGTGGCCAGGTGCATGGTGTATCCACAAGATTCAAGATTGTGTGTTATAAGAAGGTTGTCTTGATAATCATGTTTTTATTCTTTATTCATGGTCAATGTTGTACTTCTTAGTAACATGGTAGACAAATGGATACAATTGTTGGTATGTTATGGCTGTTGATTACATTCTCTTTTTTGTTTGGATTAATTTGTGTTACATTAAGAAGCTAAGAAATTTAGTTTTCCGTATTGCTAAAAGTAAAAGGGAATGCAGAAACCGAGCATTTTGTAGTTGCCGGCAACTTGTGGATAGTGACGACTTTTTGGTCACTAATCAACCAAAATAGTGACCAGCATTTCGTCTCTGGCAGATTAGTGACCAGATATTTGGTCACTGATTGGTTTTAAGTTGTGTCTACCCCACCCAATCAGTGACGACTTTCTGGTCACTATTTAGTGACGAAACTGCATTTGGTCTCTAAGTGTAATTAGTGACGGACCTATAGTGACCACAAGTGACCACCTAAATTTGGTCACTAATCACGTTTAGTGACCAAATTGGTACAGTTTGTGACGAAAATTGCTAGTCACTAATGTCACTTTTTCTTGTAGTGATTATAAAGTAGTTAAGATAATAAGAAAACTAGGGTTTCTTCCTTTTTGTATCATCATTTAAATATAGGATAAGTAGGGTTTCTAAAGGACCCAATTTTTTAATGGGCTGACCCACTTTTGGCTTTTTGCGTTTCGATGGGTTATTTTTATACATGTTGTTTCAACTAGTCGTGTTGATCGGTTCGGTTATTGGTTTGTTTTGTCAGTTCGGTTCGATATATTCAATTAAATTTTTTTTTTGTCAACCCGAAAATCGAACTAAACCCGAATTTCACGATTTATTTTTAAAAATTAATAATTACATATATGTTTAGGCAAAATGTTCTTTCTCTTTCATCTTCTTTAGAGTCATCTTCTCCGATGCATTTCAACTTCTTTACCACACCATAATTGAAGTTTTTAAAGACTCCATTGCACACACAAAATATGTTTTGCATCCTAAAACACTGATTTTGCTTTTCAATTTATAGAAGACAAATAATTTTAGGGGGGCAAATTAAGAAAATACCTCAAAAATTCAAAAACTTTAAACTACAAAATTTTCCTATGAGGGGCACTACCCCCTGTTGGCTCTGCCCTGGTATCAAGGCTATTTGAGTTGTATTGTTAGGTTCAAACACAAAGGATTTTTTTTTACCAAGTAGTCATTGTGATCAAGGTTTGGAAAAGCATTTTCCCTACCTCGTTGTAGTTCCACAAATCTGTCAAAAAAATAAATCATATATTCATGTTAACCTCATAAATAAATGTTATGTAAATAGAAAAAATGTGAGTATTACTGAAGTGGATTGAAGTTGAACTATCCAACTTATAAAGTTCCTGATGACCGGCCCTTTACGTAAATGTTTTTTGTAACATAAAAAAAATCTCATCAAATTCAAATTTAACCAATCCACTTGCATCTCAAACTCTATCAACATATAATACACCAACACACTACATCACAATAAATAATGTAAGGAAGGAAGTATATATGTTTTATCTTCAAAGCACACTTTTGGTTGATCCATTCTTTCTTTAGTCTCTCACATGCATTCAGTAAGGAAAATGGAGACAAGAAAACAAATAGATGTTGACAACATTAAGTTCCACACTAAATATAGAAGCAGAGTAGATTCAGGTTCTTATAATTTACTACTACCTAAGAATCCATTAAAAAGAGTTTATGCATATGAATCTGAAATGGTCTCCCTCTATGGATTGTTTTTTACTAGACGAGTACCCGTGCATAGCAACGGAATTTTCTAGCGACAAACAACTATAGATGCGATAAAATGTGAAATAATCAAAAATGCATAGCAACCAGATATCTAGCGGCAAACAACTATAAGTGTTTCGTGTAACGTTTATACATAAAAGATTGAGATGCAATATCTATTCTTGTTTTTAAACTCATAACATGACACAAAAGCAGTAGTGTCAACTTGAGCATGGTTTGACCCATTGTCGAACTGCTCATTATCTATAGGAGATAATAAGTAAACTAAAATTTTCTATTGATTGCTAGAGAAAATTAAAGAACATGATGATTATGTAAAACCATATTAAAGTTGTCTTCCTCTATCTATGGTGTCTGTTAAAAGGGACTGCCATATAAGTATTGCTCATTTGCTCTTAATTGTCAAAATTGACCCAAGAAAAGGATAAGATAAGTTAACATGTATGAAGAAAATATATTTATATACCAAACTTTGAGCACTCGCAGGCACAAGTGATCTAAATTTTAAACTTAGAAAAAAAAACCCTACAGGACAAGCCATTAGATGCGTGATTTTGGAAATTTGTCATAATACCATCTTGCCAGCATCGCGTACCATACTCAGTCTTTGTCAAAGGCATAAGGAGCTCGTAATTCTTGGTCGTGATTCAGTAGCTTTCGTTGTTATACTCCTCTAGTACAAAACAAAGTTGCAAAAAACAAGATCACAAGCATGAAGAACATTTTCAAAAGGCAACATTTAAACAGATATAATCATGAACGAAGACTCATGAGAGTTGGTGCAGATGCAGGATGTTGTTTTTTCATTTCACTCAAATGAAGAAACTCCTCAGCTTCAGTAGCTCCGATTTTGATAAATGCAGCTACAAGGGGCTTAATGCATCTAGTCACTTCAAACCGGAACTTAAGTGTGCTGTTCTCGTTACTCTCGCCACTAACAACACGCCCAACTTGCACACCTTCAATATAAGCTTTACATGCCATTAGGATATCACGTACACGTTTGCGAAAATGCCCAACAACAAAAGCCTCAAAATTCTGCATCAATCATCCAACATCTCGTTAATTAATACTGTAAATAATAACCATATAGTTTAGTATCAGTCCCTCACCGATACTAATTACGAATTTGACCCCTAGAAACACTGTTTACTTTCACATTTGGTCCCTTCGTTATGTAATCAATCTCACGTTTGGTCCCTCAAGACTCAAGTTTGTAAATAATTTCAGTTTCAGTTCCTAAAGAGTAAAGGGCAAGGGACCGAATTTGAAAGCAAACAACGTTTCCACTTACCAGGGACCATCTCAGTAATTAGTATCGAAGAGGTTCATTTTTCTTATCAAACCATAGAGGCCATATATATATGTGCTTTATTTAAAACAGGTTAATACCTTTGGTGGTTTATTCATGATATACATCATTGTTTTGAGTGATGCAATAAAGGTGCTCTCGTTGTATAGTACTGAAAAGATGCTTTCACGCACAACTCCTCTACATGTTACATATCCAAGTGCACAATATATTGGATCTGTGGTAAAATACTGATCCTGTATCGTGACTAGAAGTTGGAGCAGAGTCGAAGTGTTGGGCACCCACAACTCCTCACGTTTGTGTTGTATAGTGGGAAGAGACAAGCAAGCTTCACCACTCGTGTACAGGTTTGGATTGATACCAAGACCACCAGAGTGATATCGCACAAACTGGAAAAAAGAGCATCATTACTGATATATCTAAAAATGAGATCAAATAAGAACTCAATATTATTAACAATTAGTCAACTTTCCGAATTAAAATCATCAAAGGCGGTAATATCACGATATTCATGAGTTTATATCTTCGTAACATTCATGTTCAAAATGTTGAAGCATTGATCTCTACAAATTCACAACCTTTTTTCTTGTTGTAATCATATGCATATGTAACGCGTTGCATCTGCAAATTTGTCGTACTTTGAATAGAAAACGTTCCAAATATTTATCAAAATTCTAAGTAAGATTTAAAATAGTGAAAAATAGTGAATTTGTCAGACTTACATAACTGCAGTTTAACATTTTTTTATAATGTGTTCTTAGCAGTATTTGAGTGCTTATTGGAATAGGAAGAGGGTGACATACAGGTGGGCCAAGAGGATAGGTGCTTGAGAAATGCAGATCAAAGAAGAAGAGGCCATCATGATATGGAGTCCCCTCTGCTCCAATAATTACAGCTCTTAAAAGATCCTTCCTTGGTTCATAAGCCCTTACAAATATTGTATCTGTAACCAAGTTATAAAAACTTGTTTGCATAATGTCGATGATCAAGTTTGAATTACATGCTTAGATATAGATGAAATAAAGGTAACATCTATTCATATCTATCTCTAGTGAGTTGACATACCAGGCAAGTTTTCCTCAAGAGTCTTCCAATCCTCATGTATCGTTTTAGCCCATTTGGTATATCGCTGAAACATATCAGATGTATGCGTCTGATATGACAAAAGGTTACAACAACATATTGTTTTTGTTAATATTAATTTAAGTGAATACTCCAATAAAAACAGACACTCACGGCTCACCTGACTTATTGGAGTGCGTCCTGAGAAGAGATGATCTGAATGGTCCAAGACAATATCAAACTTCTTGAAGTTCTCATACCTTTTCACAATATCTTCTTCATAAATGCTTACCATTGGGCTATTTATAGGATCATAGGGGTCGAACATCACATCTTGTAGAGAATATTTACCAACTCTTGTAACATTTTCCTCAATCCTCCTCCTCAGCTCACATTTGAACTTTTCAGATTTTTTAACGGACAGTACGTAAGGCCAAGGATCATAACGGGCCTTCTTTGTAGAGCGATCATTGTCCTTTGAGTCTAACCGTCCTGCGCCATTGGAGCTAGCCATTGTACCCTCCTAGAATCAGATAATTGTAAGAAAAGATACAAGTGAGAACTCGATACTAAAGTTAGTAAATTTGACATGTGGAAAGGAAAGAGAGAAAGTAACGTATACCTTCCTCTTTTTTTTCACTGAATCATTCAGGTTTGCATACTTGTCAACGTCAGTTATCTCATCAATGACAATCTGCAGACAGATTTGATAAGCATCTTTAGTAAAAACAAGTATCAGATAGATCATTTATAAAGAGATTCATCTAACTCTATGCAAACAAGCATTATGTATATGTTATACATGTAAAATTCCTTAAATACGAGCCTTCTATGTACAGTGAACCTATCCATCAAATCTACAATCCTAGATAGGCAACAGCATATATATTACTCATAAGATAAGTAAGTAATTAGAAAATTTGTTACATGAAATAAACTGAAAACACACACACATGCACTTGCCTTATTCATTGGTGAAGTACATGTGGAAGAAAGATGATCCGAGTGATTCACGAACTTCTTGAAGTTTATACGCCTGTTCAGAGCATCTTCCTCATCAAACCTTGTCATTCGGCTACTTTGAGCATCCTGCTCCCCTGGCACATCTTTCATTGAGTACCCTTCGATAATCTTCTTAATCTCTGATTTATACCCTTCAGATACAATTGAATCTTTTTCCGTTGCACAACTAGGGATGGCCAAAGTGCACTAACAGAAACAGAGAACCACAAAACTGGAAGTGAGAAGAAAACTCGACACCTGAAGTAAATATCATGTGTAGTAAATTTGAAAAATAGTAGGGAAAGAGAGAAAGAGATTTATACCTTCCTCATTGTGTTAACTAGATCGCTAAGGTCCTCATCCATGTCAGCATTGGGTACTTTGTCAAAGACAATCTGACAAATTTCGAGTGATTATAGAACACATATTTGCAGATACAAGAATCATAACCAACACATTTAAAGAAACATATACCTTGCTTATTTTGTTAATTATATCATTAAGGTCTTCATCCATGTCAATACTAGCTAGTTCATTTAAGACAACCTGCCATATCAAGTTATTAAATAACCACATAAGATATGATAACAGGACTATTTCATAGAGGTTCCACGCCCACTTATGGAATAATAGAAAAACCAATAAACCAACATTAGTATACAATATATGTACCTCCATTCGTTTACTCGTAGCCGTGGATTTTAAGATACTGTCATCAGATAGAAGAGAATTCTCGGGATGCATACACGCTAAATCACTCGCAGGAAAACTGTCATACTAGAAATCAAAATTGACACACATGAATGACTGAATTATCAAGCGATATACTAACAATGGCAGAATTTTGTAGGTAGCATCTTTTTTTCCTTCAAATGCCACCCTGTACATGGTAGTTTTAAGGAATATATACTTTGCATTATGAACTCTAGCATACTTACAATTTGATATTAAAAAAACAGTGTTTGTCATTTATTTTGAAAGTCATCTTGTGATTTGTGTAAATCAAATAATTAACGAATTAAATCATAATTACTAGCTGCAAAAATAACTGATAACGATTATTAAATTTATCTCATACAAGGGAAATACACAAAGGAACTTATACACCTTGCTTGATTTTATGACGACTCAAGTGTTTACGTAACCACACATGATAACGAGCTACAATAATGGCACTATCGCATAGAGGTTACACGTCCACTTATGGATGAAAAAACAGCTAATAAACCCACATCAATGACACTGGTTTACATACCTCCTTTATATAACTCTTAGCCTTCAATTTCAAGGTCCGGTCATCTGATGGAAGAGTAATCTTGGGATCCATAACACTCTCTTCACAACAACGCTTATCCTAGAATTCAAAATTTGCACAAATAAATAACTTATCATTATCTCAGGGGTCTTAAACTTATAATAGTTTGGCTTATGTAGTTATGTTGATGCCAAGGATGCAGCCTGCAGTTTCTGATAAGTGGTGTTTGGGTATCCTTCTTTTTCTGATTTTGTTTGTGCTTAAAGATAAGTACTTCAAAATGGTGGTTGAATTTGCGTATTTTGTAAAAGATGCAGCAATAAATAATCTCTTCCAAAAATGTCAATCAAATCCATTTATAAAAGGTTTCATGTTAAGGTATGTATGATTGTATGAATGTAAGATAATAAATTTGGTTTCATCTCAAAAAAGCACTATAAAGTAAGCTGTTTTTTACATACTTATCGCAAAGTGCAAATCATACCTCAAAATAAACATATAAGCAACGAAAAGAAAAAGCAAAAGCAAAAGCAAAGCAATTGAGATCCTCTCAAGTTCGGATGAACATGACAGGTCATGTTTACTCCCAAACAAAAACAGTGGGACCCGTATAAGGACCCGATTTTTCTTTTGTTTGTGAGAGAACATTAATGGCATGATCATCCAAACTTGAAAGGAATTTAATCCATTCCAAACGCCCCACTATGTGTATTTATTTATTTATTTCTCGTTGTTAAGGTGGTCCGAAGGTCTCAAAAGAGACATGCCTTTGCATGACCAAGGAAGGTTCCAGAAACGGCTTAAGAGTTGGAACTCTCCCCGGGGCAAGAATCCCTCTCCGTTTACGCTTAAAATTCACAAACTCACATTATTATATCTTAGTAGAAGTGTTACATTTTATATACTTCAAGTTTGTATAGAAGCATTTGAGCAGACACATAAAATTGTAACGAATGAGGTTTTCCCCGTTCTTGTTAACCGGGGAGGGCGAGCCTTTTAACTGAGATATACGCGGCCTCACCGGATTAATCCCTCCNCCCCCCTCCAAAGTCAAGGGTTGTTAGTGCAAATATAGATAAAAGTCTAGGGGTAATTTGTGAACTTTACATTACCAACACTTAAGATCAGTTGCATTTCTAGTGTTCTATAATTTATGTTTCGGCCTTCTAGTAAAAATGTTCGAGTTCCGTCACTTTTCGAATGTACACACTAAGAGAGGTTTGAACACTTAAACTATTGTGAGAAAGCCAAAAACGTTACACATAAAATTGTGAAAACCTAGAAACTAAAATCCAAATATTAAACTGAATTGTAAATTGTAGTAAAAATAATGTACTCGTATTAGCTACAAAAGAGAGATTACTTTAAATAAATGCAACATTAAATAACGTGTGAGAGAGATAAACCTTGCAAAGAGTATAATAAGGCGACAATGGAATTGGCCCTGTCTGAATGTTTGTTTGTTTGTTTGTCTGGTCGGATGAATATGTTAATTTATTAGAGTATGGGTGTGTTTGGGAGAAGGCTTATTGAGGCTTACCGGGCTTAAAATTTTAAAATAAGCCTGTTTATATAATAAGTCTCGTTTGGCGTTGAGGTTTATGGAGTTGTGGAGGCTTTTAAAACTATAAGCCCTAGCCCAATAAAAGAGGCTAAAAATTTTAGACCAGGGCTTTTAAACTATTATTACTTAGTCAAAAGTTCTTTATAGATCCAATTTTTATCATAGAACCCATAAAACAATCTTAGCCACTCATTTTTTTTTATCAAAATAAAAAAAAATAAACTTCCAACCTTTTTTTAAAACTTAAATATCTCGCAAACCGTAAATCGTCAAGCTACAAAAAAAAAAATAATATCGCGACGAGAATTAAATTATCTTTCTATAGACATGCATTGTTATATACTTTCGACGAACTTTTTTTTTTGATGATTTTTTTTCAAATTTTCCGCCCATAAAAATCATTTGTAAAAATCGTATATGATTCGTTAAAATCAAATCATATATGATTCTTACGAATCATATATGATTTTTAAAAATCATATATGATTCGTCGTAAGAATCATATATGATTTGATTTTAACGAATCATATATGATTTTTACAAATCATATATGATTTTTCTGGGCGAAAATTTTTAAAAAAAAAAGTTCGTCGAAAAAAAAAAGTTCGTCGAAAGTATCTAACAATGCATATCTATAGAAAGATGATTTAATTCTCGTCGCGATGGTATTTTTTTGTAACTTGACGATTTACCGTTTGCAAGATATTTTGTTTTAAAAAAAATGTGGAAAATAAAAATGGGTGACTATAATTGGTTCATTGGTTCTATGGCAAATACGATATCTATATTGATTTCATCTCTTATTACTTATCTACCCACAAAAATATCAAACATATACTATAAGTTTATTTAATTATGTCGTTTTTAGTAATGGTAAATGATTTGGAGGCCTAAAAATGTGACTAATTATGTGCCTAAATGGATGTGTCAATAAGGTATTGGTTTGTGAAGAAGTGGGCCCCCTGTTGTCCACCAACATGATCCTGACACATAGGTTTAAGCATATAATTAGGCATACCGGTTAGGCATGCCAATCAATGCTCTTTAGTAATTTAGCAATAATAAGCTCAAGTCTAAGCTAATTTCCCAAACAAGTTTATGAAAATACAAATGTTAGTTTCAGCTTATAATATAAGCCCCAACCCCAGCCCATTTCTCCAAACATACCCTATATCTTTGTATTTAGGAGGTGTTTAGGTAAAGATTTTTATTTTTTAGTAGGGTAGTTTAGGGCCTGTTTGGCTAAGCTTATGAAAAATAAGTCCGTTTAGGCTTATATTTTATAAGCCCTAGTTTTCTGGCTTATTTTAAGACTTGTGGGGCTTAGGCTTCTTACAGTAATAGATTTTCAATCGATCAATCCTTCCTTCGATCGATCGATTCTTAGTGTGGCACTCAATCTCCAATCGGTCAATACCTTTTTTTTCTCCATCCAATCGTCTGCACGACCATGAATCGTTTGTGTACTATTTGTCTTGTGTGTGCTTTTTTGTGTTTAAATTAAATATAAAAGGTATTTTTGTAGGGTATGTTTTTTTAGTGTAGGTCGCCTTACTGGGGCACCCAATCGCCTGAAGGTCGATGGAGAGAGAAAACTGATGTGGCAGAGAAAATGAAAGGGATTGACCCTCCTCAGTGTTTATTATATCATGATAAATTTATATAAGCTCACAAGTCTCAATAAGCCAGAAAATTGGGCTTATGAAACATAAACCCATTTTGGGCTTATGTTTCATAAGTTTAGAGCTACGGGTATCATAGCATTCTTCCCTTGCGTTGTTGTACTAGCCTAAACCCAAGAACGACACACTGTACCCATGGTTCGCGCCGAAGGTGGTGGCGCCGTAGCCACCAGCCAGCGCCAAGGTAATTTTTCTTTTCTTTTTNTTTTTTACAGGCAGCATGAAAAAGAAATAGGTTTTTTATTTTTATTTTTTTTACTTTTCATTTTATAGCCTTTTGTTTTGAGTATTTACATTTTAAGTCCATTTGACACTTTTTTTACATCGCTAGTCCTTAATATGTTTACAATGTTAGTTTCTAAGTTATTTTTCTCTTTTTTTTATTAGTTAATCTATTGTGTTTTAATTTTAATTTTATATATCTCTAAATTAGGTAAATAAAAAAATTGTCAACGACACCACATACCACATTTTATGTTGCCAACGGTAACGACACAAAATGTGGTGCCATTGAGTGTTTTGCTGACGTGACAATGTTTTTTGCCAACGGCACGAGCCCTTTGGCTCCACGATACCCACTGCTCTTAGTTGGAAAGTTATTCACCGCAATTGGGAGTTTGAAACTTTTTATTAGGGGGGTCAACTTATAACTTATTAATTTTGGAAGGGTCAAATTGTTAAATAATGTTATTTATGCAGGGATAATGTATGTGGAGGGGTTAAATTGTTAAATACTAGTACTATTTTAGTATGTTTGATAAATGTTAGTGTTAGGTTCATTCTTGCCATTTGATTATTATCCGGATTAAATTTGACCGGAAATGATGCAAGTGATGATAAACGGCCTATAGCAATGGGTAAACGTTGGGTGACTCAAATATTATCCAATACTCCATCCGTCTCAAAATTATTGTCAGGACACAAAAAACACAAATATAATAAAAGTGAGACCATTACAATTTTTAATCACACAATTAGAATATTTCATCACAAAATTCTTTTTTTATTACTAAAAATGAAAAATTTGACAATTATTTTGAAACATGCAAAAGAGAAATATTGATTATAATCTTTTATATAATAAAAGAATTACATCATTTCGGAGTTTTTTTGAGAGAACAATCTTATGAGAAAAAAAATTGTACCAATAGGAAAGCTCGATTTTGACATATAGGCGAAATCAAGAAAAATGATTGGCAAATAAAAAGTCAAAATTGAATTGATTTTGGTCAAACTTTAATAAATTTGATGGAGAATTTGATTGAGGAAAAAAAACACATAAAAATATAGGTGTCAAATTTATGAAAATAAAAACTTAAAAAAAGAGGAAGTAATTAATAAAACATTAGTGGTTTAATTTTAAATGTATTATATGGAGTTAAGTGTAAAATTATAAATCACCATATTTTTTTGATAACTTTAGATAATAAACAAATAACCCCTTACACTTTATACCCCTACACTTTATAATATGAACTTTGTTTACAATTACATGAGTATTAGTATTAGTTTGAGACTTCCATCCATTAAATTTACAAAATTTTATAAATGTACGAATTAGTTTTAATATACGTTAAATACTTTTAAAATAAATATTAGTTTTAAACTTTCATATATTAAAATATCTTTTTATTATGTAAGTTAAATATAAATAAAAACTCATGTTATCCTATTTAAAAGTTTAATCTATACGTACACGGGTTTGAATATTGAATACAGTTAAATTATTATTAACGGTAATATAAATATCAAATGGTAAGTACGAGTTACTGTGACATGAAAAATAAATATAAGCGATTGTACTTATAAAGACTCATGTAATTATTATTTAAAGTTTATATACGGATATCCGAAAAAATATTTTTTAAAAACTTTACAAGGTATATTTTAACTTCATCAACGCTCATTATGTGCTATTAAACTTGCATATTTTGTACAACATGATATCAATAGTTAAAGTTAAACAACAACATCAACCTCAACATTAACATCTATGTCAGCTAAACAAAATTAAATCTTTCATCCAATAAAATTTTTACAAAATATTAATAGATATTAATATATAATGAAAAACTTATGCATACTTATTAGTTGTACTTATATCACAATTTTCACGGTTAAATTCTTATATGTCCATATAATAAACAAAAATTTTAAAATAAATTTGATTTATGTGTAAACCCATGTGATCAAAGAACATTTGACCTAATAATATTATAACGAGACACGCTCAAAAATCTAATACAAGATCGATGTCACGGTTATATTTACAATTTCTACTAACTATTTTTCTTACTTTCGCATATGTTGATGCTCTAACTTTTTAAAATATACATAAGATGTTCTGTTTTTAAATGATAATACTATTTAACTAATTTTTTTTAGAAAAACCCCGTGCGTGCACGGGTATTATAACTAGTTTTGATAGAAAGGAATAGTAAATTATAAATAATCCTCAACGAATCAAATGAGTCACATGATCATAAAATTCAGTGAAAATAAAATAATAAATATAAAAAACGAACTAATCCAACAAAGTGACAAACAAACAAACAAACAGTGAGCAAGCGAGTGATAGTGCATACACACACCATCATCAAGACATCAAGTGTGACAAATCAAATTAATTAAATGAGAGAAGAAGGAATAAGCTCATCAGCAGCTCCTCCACCACCTACCACCACCACCACCGCCGCCGCCGCCGCTTGGTATAACCCTAATTCTTCATATTCTAATTAAATTGATCTACTGATTGCTGTTAATGTCTTCAATATTCGAATTGTTACATTAATTTCGAATTTAATTATCTAAAGATTCGATCAAATTGTTTATTGAAATAATAGTTAAATTTGGGGATGTGAATCCAAGTGATTAGATTGTTTCGGGATGTATTAATTGTTGCGGCGAATATGTGAGTTTAAAGCGGCCCGATTGCGAAATGTGAATAAGGAAATTGTTTCAATGTGTTTGAGCTTATTTTTTAGGGCTTATAGCTATGTTTGGCAAAATTGATGGTTAGCGTTAGTTTTTTGTTGTATAAACGTGTTTGGTAATATGGTTGTTGTTGCTGTAATTATAAAGTGTGTATATTGACGTAAAAGCTAAATGCTATATGCTTCTTTTTTCGGCGTTTCAAATACGAGTGTTAATAAAAATCCGAAAGCTAAACGCTAATTGCCAAACAAACTTTATATTCTAAACGCTAAACATTCCAAAAAGCTTGTGTCTAAACACAGGCTATGAGCTTATTTTACACAAGCCTATCTTTCTCGGCTTATGTTCTGGCTCAAGTGCTTCTTTTCCATGTTTTAGTCAGAATAAGCTCCTTTTGCATATAATAAGCCAAAAAAACAGGCTTATGAAAAATGAAACCGTCCCAGGTAAGCTCATAAGCCCAAAATTAAGCTTAAACTAGATGCTAAGTTGTTGGTGGTGTGGGACTGTAGGTTGTTTTAAGGCGATGCCAAATACAGTACCTTTTCTTGCAAAACTGATAGATTTTAATCTTATATTTAACAGTTGACTAAATATTGTATGACTGGCAGGGTAGCAACACATCTGTTGTTTTTAATGTTAAAACCCTGATTAAGTGACTAATGATGATCTTGTTTTGATGGATGGGGCATTGGTACATTTTCTCATTGGCCCAACTTTGTTGGTTCTTATGTTAGTTAAAATGTATACAAAGGAGTTTTGTAATTTATGGTGACAAATGGATTTGCTTGAAAATTGAAACCTTAACATCCTAAAAATTTGGTCTTTATAGGGTGCAATATTGCTGTTTGCATTGTTACCGTAATAAAAGAGAAAGAAGTGAATGTTTGCATTTAGCATACGCAAGATGTTCATGTGTTGTAACTTGCAAGTTAGGTTCATCTTTCTAATTATTTATGTTTCTTATCAGTTCTGCTGGGGCGTCATCACCTGCTGTTGGCACTAATGCTGGCAGTACAGAATGGTTGGGACATGGGCAAGGCTCCAAAATAGGTTCTCTATCTCGAATTGGTTCACAGGCCATGTGGATTTCGATGAGTACAAGTGCCGGTGGTTCAGCCATTGGCTCATCTCAGCCTTCATGTAGACCGTGGGAAAGGGGTGATCTTCTAAGGCGATTGTCTACATTTAGGCCTGCAAATTGGTTTGGGAAGGATAAGGTTTGATTCAAATTATATATCTCTTTTCTGTTTGTTGTGTTATCAACATGTACAACATGCATCACTAGGATGGTAGGACCTCTCATAAGTCGGACGGTTTATACATCTGTATCTTGTAGTAGTTTTCTTCTTCCAGTCTTGAATATCTGCTGGAATATTAGCATATGCTGTTTTTAGATGGTCCTATTTGGGTAGGCACAACGCACAAGACCTGGCTCACTGCTCTCTTACCCCGCTGGAAGATATTTTTTAAGAGGAATGGATTCAATGATAATCCTGGAAGCTAAGACATTCTCATTTTGTGATAACCAAAATAGTGTTACTATAAAACTAAATCAAAAACATCCTCATAAGTACAAAAAGTATCACTAACCATTTCCACATCAGATTGCTATTACCATCATTAGAACGTAGCGTAGATTTGAACATCATAGCGAAGTCAGTTATGCGCTATTGCTCAATAGGTTTGAATATATTTGTAAACTTCCTTGTAAAGCTATTCATATTTCATTTAAAATGCTATAAAGTTTGTCAATATATAATGCCTCGTCGGCAAAGGTGATGACATCTGCTATAAAGGCAAGGGCTTGAGTGAAGTGGCCTGGCCCGAACATGGTCGTTGGGGCCTGGCCTAAGGGACTACCCGACCAAGGTGCTGGCCTTTTCTGATACCTCAATAGTCGCCAAACATTAAAACAAAATCAAATTTGAATATTAAACAAGCACGTTCATTAAATAACAAAAACCAACTTTGCTAGATTGATTATCTCGATCCGAGTTCTACTTCCTATGTTTCTGGTGTTCTACAAGATCTTGAGTTATCTATCTCCCATGCAGGCTGCTAGTTCGCTTGCCTGTGCAAGAAGAGGCTGGATAAATGTAGATGTGGATAAGATTGAATGTGAGTCTTGTGGTGCCACCTTGAAATATGTTGCACCAGATTCAAGACCTTCTACAGAAGGTGAAGTTTTCTGTACTTTGGCCTAAGTCTGGATTCGTTTCTTTTTGTCAAATGCCACACTCTAATATACTTTCTAGGTTATTTTAAATATTCAAGTACCTTTTTATAAATGGTAGATGACATATCTAGTGATGTTGTAGCTTAATCACTCTCTTTTCATGAAGTTCTAGCGACAGTTAATATACGCTTGTGTTCTTTTTTCAGATTACAAATATAATAACGTGGTATACCTTTCCTAATCTATATTTTCACATGCTCTTAATAGGTGAAAATGTCGGAGAGGAATTTGCGAATCAGCTTGATGAAGGACACAAAGTCATTTGCCCTTGGAGAGGAAACAGCTGTGCTGAAAGTTTAGTGCAGTTCCCTCCTACTCCTCCATCAGCATTGATAGGGGGTTATAAGGACCGTTGTGATGGATTATTTCAATTTCTCTACCTACCAATTGTGTCCGCTTCCACCCTTGAGCAGATTAGAGTCTCTAGAGGTCCCGAAATCGACCGATTTTTGGTTCAGTCATATACTTTCACCGCTGGAGAGTCTGGGTGTAAGGCGGACATTGCATCTGGCTCAGAGAATAACAGAGATGATGCGTTATGCATATGGTCACGTGTAAGCTGCATGCACCTGACAATTATTATTCTTATCTTTTGTAGTTATAGTTTTCTTTAAATAATCCTCATCTGTCTTTAGGCCCAGAAGTTGATAAGCCTTTGTGGATGGGAGCCGATATGGCTTCCAAATGCTCAAGACTGTGAAGAGAATTCTGCTCAATCAGCTAGAAACGGTTGTTCTTTCAGCCCCATTAGAGATTGCGTCCCTCCAGAAGATCGCGTTTCTAGCAAGAAGGCATTGTCCACTACAACCAAAAAGGGTTATATAAAGAATGAAAAAGTGGTTCCCTCGTCAAAATTTGAACCCAGGTCACCTTTGCTTGACTGTAGTTTATGTGGTGCCACAGTGAGAATTATGGACTTCCTGACTGTGAATCGTCCTGCTCGTTTTGCTCCTAATATTAGTGATGTTCCTGAAACAAGCAAAAAGATGGCCCTTACTCGTGGAGCAAGTGCAGCGAGTGGAATTAACGGGTGGGCCACGGATCCCATGGAGAAAAATGAGGACTTTGATGAAGCAGCAACCACAGGGGAGGGAAAGTCGATGTCAAATATCGGGGTGGATTTAGATCTTACAATGGGTGTTGGACTTTCAGGACATGCACACAAAAATGTGATATCTGAACAGTACCAAGATGCAAATATAGGGAAAGATCTAGTTATTGGGCAGCCAGCCAGTAGCGAGGTTGGTGAGCGGGCAACATCATACGAATCCCGAGGTCCTAGTACTCGCAAGCGGAATTTGGATGAAGGGGGGAGTACTGTTGACAGGCCACATGTGATTATGCAGCAGGCGGATAGTGTTGAGGGTGTTGTCATTGACCGTGATGGTGATGAAGTCAATGATAGCAAGGAGTCCTCTGGCCCTTCTAAACGTGCGCGTGAGTCTAATGATTTTGAATCATATCAACAATCATATAGAATGGATTCATCTGGTGCCGGTCCTAGCCAGACATTTCATTTTGATATAGAACGAGATGCTCCTTTTCACCATCCATCCACCTTAGATTCAACACGGGCTTCCTCGGTCATTGCAATGGATACGGTTTATCAGGGCGAAGATAATGATTCAATGGATAGTGTGGAGAATCATCCAGGAGATGATGATGAAATCAATTATCCTTCTGTGTCGGCTTTTAAGAGTCCTGACCTGAATGACATGTCTGATTTGAACTTCAGTAATCAAGCTCAGCAGAGTGTTTGTCCTGCTACTGTTAGAGCTCCGGGTGAGATAGGCCTTAGCAGCACTAATGATGAGGAAGTATTGAACACGGATACGGCCACTGATCACCAGAGGGATGGTCCTAGCCTTGCTATTAGTGGAGGAAGTGTTGGAATGGGGGCTAGTCATGAAGCTGAGATACATGGTGCTGATGCTTCTATCCATCGGACAGAAAGTGTCGTGGGGGACATGGAACCAGTGGCAGAAGTGACTGAAAATCAGGGTCAAAATGGTGAATTTACTGCAGATCCTGGACTGATGGGTGATTTTGTCCCTGAAGGAATGGATCAAGATCTAATGTCACGGTCAGTAGGAAGAGCAGATAGTGGCTCAAAAATTGTTGGTTCGGCTAAGGCGGAATCTGTTGAAAGTGGTGAGAAGACCAGCAACATGAACATTCTAGCCCAGGAGCAAAGTACCCACCCATCTCTTTCTTGCAATGCGGTTCTATCTTCTGGCCCTGAAGCATCCAAGGATGAAGTGACACAAGAAGGGAAGTCATTTCCTACTGATGAATGTGGATACACAAATTATCCAGTTGCAAATGGGATAGGTGGGTCTGTTCTCACTTTATTTCTCGCGGACACATACTCAGACTCTCGTTTTTTATATATCTCACATACAAATAGAGGTGGAAGTTTTGAACCATTTACTTATAAGTGAGTCAATTTAATAGTGGTGTTTTGTGCAGGTCCTCCGAATGGAGAAAGCAACTTTGAAGAAGCTGTGGAGTTTGATCCAATCAAGCATCATAATTTTTTCTGTCCTTGGGTAAATGGCAATGTTGCTGCAGCTGGTGTTAGCAATTATAATGGATCGAGTTCGAGCTCTGGTGGTTTAGCCCTTTGTGGCTGGCAGCTGACATTAGATGCTTTGGATGGCTTCCAAGCGCTTGAGCCAAATCAAACTGTTGAATCCGAATCTGCTGCTTCGCTGTACAAGGTGTGTTCTTTTGAGAGCATATTATTTCAAATAATGTATCATTATGTATCCTACTGATGCCTTTTATTATGCAAAATCTTGGTTTAATTGAACACCCTTGAAAGCATGTGTTACTGCTTGCTATTTTTCTGTGTAACGTTTCATTAGACGTGGCAAAATGCAGAGGTTGGGTAACATTCAAAACGAGGGTTTGTGAAAAACACATGAGTTGACTATTTGACTTAGTTGAGTTTTTTTACCAAGAAAAAATCTCTTTCCTTATTCTAAAGTTTTCTTATACCTAAAAAGATCCTAATCTCGGGACAGACGTTTTAATTTTGTTATCACACAGAAACACTATGACTTTGTATTACAAAAGTTGTCATAAAACAGATAGAATAAGCTTTACTGTACAAGGCCCTTGCTGAGTTGTTAGTAGATATCATGTCTTTGCAAAGATTTTGTTGTTCAGAGACTAAGTGCTAATCATCAGTAGTTCTTAATGTTGAACGGATTGGTAACCTGGAATGAGTTTTTGCAGGATGATCGTCAAATTTCTGGTCGAAAACTTATGGCACGACACTCTGTCAGCAGAAGTCATGGGCAGAATTGAAATCATCACCATTTGGTAAATCCCTTAAAGTCAAGTGTCTTGTTCTACAACTTGATCACCTTATGTTTTCACCATCTCAAAGCTACACACATTTAAATGGTCCTCTCACATGCATATTCGCCTTTCAGCCATTCTTTGAATCTTGTGACCTCCATCAAGTGTTGGTTGTTTAGCGGCTACAAAAAGATCAAGAACTGCAATTTTCATAGAGCTCTTTAGTGTATCTAGACCCTCATAACAGCATATTAAATAGTCTATATTTGTCCTTGTATTCGGTTCAACTTTATTATATTCACTTCTTGCTTACAGAAGTTTATAATAATGCGTCATTAGAAACGCGGTAGGAATTCTGACTTGCAAAACATATGGAGTCATTTATAGGTAGGAGGATAATGCAATTGTAAGACGCTAGAGACACATTGCGTTTCATTCAGGCCAGTTTTATATGGAAAGTGTTTAAAAGGTCGTTATATATGTTTTTCTTGTTCAATATCTTTGTGAGACCAAATTCTGGTGATGGTTTAGACCCAGATATTTTGATTGGAATAAGATCAACTCAGTTATTGGGGTTCTTTCCATTTGATGGTGAATAAAATGAACGACTAAATTAATGGACATAAGTGTATGAACCCGGAAATTGAGTTGCATAAGATCAACTCAGTTATGCGATCTTTTTATGCAATCCGTATGTTGATTTTAAGTTCTTAGCATTTGATCAAGTTTTCTATAAAGATTCATGTGGTTTTTATACCTAAAACATCCTCTCATGAAAGAATCCAGATTTGACTTTTAAGTATCAGTAAAACCGGACTACGAAACCACTATTTATTTTTGGCAAAACTCATGAGATTTGAATGACAGTGTTCAACCTTTACTTTCAAATCTTGAATTGTCATAGATATTTTCCCTTGTATGGTTTTTTTCATGACCGTACAATAGTTTTGAACTTTTGATACTAAACCTATTTACATGACCATACAATAATTGTCATAAATAGGTTTAATCCAATTACTGGTTCGTCCAATTATCCTGCAACCTACAAAAATGGTTACTACCAATTAATGATTACTTGCGGAAAAAAAAAAAAAAAGTTGACTTTTCTTTAAAGTGTGTGTTTCTCAAATTGAGCTCATCATCATCAAGTGACTATTTCGATATTGCTAATATGCTATATGATGCTATACGCGTATATGTAAAAAGAAACACGTAAGCTCAATAGGAAAATATATATATACTTCATTCAACTATTTCATGTGTGGCACGTGCCACATGTCGCAAACAATAAATTCACCCCTAACACAAACTACACAACACAAATCCTCCAACATCCAAACACATATTTGTACGGGAACTAGCATAAAGAAAACACATTTTGAGCAACCTTAATTTCAAACATACACAGCTAACAACAGTTCAATAATCGATACACCATAAAAGTAAGGGTGGAGCTATTAATGGACTAGAGAGGGTGCTTGCATTTCATATGTAAAAAAGAATGTATTTTAGTTTGACATTCTCGCAAGTTGAAGCCCAATGAATAAATGGCTTTTACTCAAATAAAAATTATTATTATTTGATACCAAAAGTGTCAAGTATTTTTGATGTTTTTCAAGTATGAAATTTGTATTTACAACTTTGAACTTTTTCGGCCATTTCACAAAAAACTTTCAAATTCGTTATACAAAAAAATTCCAACACGGAGGTTCACCTGCGCCGACTCCGGGCTATCCAAAAGGGTAGTCGCCGTGGGATTAATCGGCTCGCAATGTCGAGTCGGAAACCCATGTTAACAAAAAAAAAANGTAAGGGCGGAGCTATTAATGGACTAGAGAGGGTGCTTGCATTTCATATGTAAAAAAGAATGTATTTTAGTTTGACATTCTCGCAAGTTGAAGCCCAATGAATAAATGGCTTAGGGCCTGTTTATTTTTTTCTGAGTGGGGAAGGGAAGTAGGTCCCATTAATTTAATAATATTTGTTCTTGCCTCTTGGAGCCCACTAAATTCCTTAGTATATCTGTATTGACAAAGGATGAATTCGAGTGTCCTCCACACACAGACGTATTAACAAAGGGTGAGACCCATAAGTCCTTAGCTAACAAATAAAAGTAAACAGCCCCTACTCAAATAAAAATTATTGTTATTTGATACCAAAAGTTAGCTCCTAACTTACATTATTAGTCAAGTAATTTTGATGTTTTTCCAGTATGAAATTTGTATTTACAAGTTTGAACTTTTTCGGCCATTTCACAAAAAACTTTCAAATAAAAAAATTCCAACACAAATACTAATATCAGGGACCATCTTGGAACAAGTTCAAAACCCAAGGGTACCTTTTGATAACTCTCCACATCTTGTCTTCTTATATACAAAAAAAACCCCAAAATAATTCACAAAACCCTAGTGCTTGTTACACTGACCGCAGTTATCAATCGTAACTAATTCTCTCAAATAATATCGCTTAAATTCATTATTAAGATATCTTTTTTATATTTAATTAATCGATTATTTGTTAAAAAATTCTTACAGGTATCAATGGATCCACAGCCAGAACCAGTTACTTACATTTGTGGAGGTCCTTTTTTTATTTATTTCTTTATTATGATTTTTGTGTAATAAAATCCCTAATTTTATTCAGAGGGTGTTTGTTTAAGCTTAATTTTAGCCTTATGAGCTTATATGTTTTCGGCTTATGTTTCATAATCCTGTTTTTCTCGGCTTATTTTGAAACTTAGGAGCTTATATAAGTTTATTATGTCATAATAATAAACTTTTATAAGTTTCAAAATAAGCTGAGGAAAGTAGGACTATGAAAGATAAGCTAAAACCACGTAAGCTCATTAGGCTAAAATTAAGCTTAAACAAATACCCCCCCTAAGCTTAATTTTAGGCTTATGAACTTATGTGTTTTCGGCTTATGTTTTATAATCCTATTTTTCTCGGTTACACTGACCGCAGTTATCAATCGTAACTAATTCTCTCAAATAATATCGCTTAAATTCATTATTAAGATATCTTTTTTATATTTAATTAATCGATTATTTGTCAAAATTACTTGCAGGTATCAATGGATCCACAGCCAGAACCAGTTACTTACATTTGTGGAGGTCCTTTTTTTATTTATTTATTTCTTTATTATGATTTTTGTGTAATAAAATCCCTAATTTTATTCAGGGGGTGTTTGTTTTAGCTTAATTTTAGGCTTTATGAGCTTATATGTTTTCGGCTTATGTTTTATATTCTATTTTTCTCGGCTTATTTTGAAGCTTAGGAGCTTGTATAAGTTTATTATGTCGTAATAAACTTTTACAAGTTTCAAAATAAGCCGAGAAAAATACGATTATGAAACTTAAGCCGAAAACATGTAAGCTCATTAGCCTAAAATTAAGCTTAAACAAATACCCCCCTAAGCTTAATTTTAGGCTTATGAACTTATATGTTTTCGGCTTATGTTTTATAATCCTATTTTTCTCGGGCTTATTTTGAAACTTAGGAGCTTGTATAAGTTTATTATGTCATAATAAACTTTTATAAGTTTAAAAATAAGCCAAGGAAAGTAGGATTATGAAACATAATCCGAAAACATGTGAGCTCATAAGGCTAAATTTAGGCGTAAACGAATACCCCCAGAATATGATGTTTTGTTATGATTGTTAGGTAATAGTGTGTGTGAATGTTGTGATTGATGAAGATGTTTTGTGGTGTAGATTGTGGACAGGAGAATACGCTGAAAGTTGGTGATGTGATTCAGTGTAGGGAGTGCGGTTATCGTATCCTCTACAAGAAGCGTACTCGCCGAAGTAATTATCTAAAACTCAATTCTTTAGTTATGCTTGTTTTCATTGTTTTGTTTTAGCTAGTTTCGACTTTGCTTAATTGATATTGTCTTTAGAGATATGAACTGGTACTAAGTTTACTTGTGAAAGCTCGATTTTTTTTTTTTTTTTTTTACGTTATAAAGACGTATTTCCATGTTTTTGTTATGTAGCCTACTGAAATAGCAAACCAAATTCAAGTTATGTTAGCTGGTCATCCATCGTCATATGCCTAGTCGTTAAGTAACATCTCATCCATGATAAATAGAAAATTTCTGTGTAAGGTGCTTTGTATGAGAATTTTACGCGGGTTATATTTTAGCTAGATACAGGGGATACAGGGGAATAGGTGTGATGTTTGTTTAGCACTATATTTGCGCTACTGGTTCTGTAGATTTTGGGTTTCTTGAGGCTTTTTTAGAGTAGCCGAGTAGGGTTATAATGCTTGTTCCTGGCTTTGTGAAACCTTGTTTTGTCTTGTTGGAATTTGGGTTTCATGTAATGTGGGTGAAATTTATATTAGAACTGTAATTGAACTGATGAACTCCACGACTATCTTGTTAACAAACTTCATTTATATGGCTGCTCATATATTGTGACCACTACTTGCAAACAAACAACTCTTTGTTTTATATAGGCAGACAGTCGAAAATCTTTGTAATGTAGTCACAGTTGAAATTGGCTTTGGTATATACCGTACCACAAACCATCCTGTCCACCTGAATCATTCTATATGAAGTTTGTTATATGTTATATTGCATCATGAACACATGGTTTAGTGGTATATTAACTGTAAAGAGGTACATTATTACCAGGCTGGTGTAAAGATCTTAAAGCTCTGGATACCATGATGTAAATGTTTGTTTAGGCTTCTTATTGCTGCATGATAAGTTTAGCATGTTGTACTTTCTTTCACCTTATAGCAAAACATATTGCTGATCCTCGTTTACTATCTTCTGCTGCAGTTGTTCAGTATGAAGCTCGTTAAAGAAGACTCGGCAAGGGAAGTGTGCAAGATATTATTAAGTATGTTTAGGAGAATCAAATGATCTTGTAACAATGGAATGCTAAGTGAATACTAATGTGTGAAATTTGGATCTGTAACGGTATCGTATCTGTTTCAAATGTCTAATGCATTTGTGATCTATCTAGTTCTTCTTTGTCATCTCATATTGTTGGAATCTTACGGATTGGGCAATGGCATTTATCCCTTTCAAAAGTTAATATTTTTGCATATATACCCAAAACATGCGGATCAATTTATTTTCAACCTCACACAATATTGTCATCCACTGGTTCCAAGAGCATCCCCTGTTTACATATCTTTTTCAGTTTAGCAACAAATCTCTTGTTACAAAATTTTAAGCACACCTCTCTTTTGTTATTAATGAATCATAAGCACACACAATTGCAAACATTGATCAACTAGATTTAACTCGAATTTGATAACAATCTGTTTTTTGCTATGCAAGGGAGTGTCCGGGATAGCGGGATTACATATTTTTAGTTTATGAATTATGATTATGCCTTTATGGCTTATAAACACTTTTGGATAAAACCTTAATGTGACACATTCTTTGGCGATATTACTCGTACTTTTAATAGCTTGTGTATCGATGTCAACTAAATTAATGTCACATAAACTATTACAATGATGCCCGAAAACAACAAAACATGTTCCAATTATTACCAATAATTAACAATTAATCAACATCAATTTAATTTGATGGTTTACATAGGTTTGGATGGGTAGATGTCTGGATTAGATTCATTAGTCAGCATCTTTCCAAAAGAATGACCAATCAAACATACTACAAATTGCAACAAGATCATGATATGCAATCTAAGAGCATCCAAGTGTCAAATAATATCCAACAAGTCAAGAAAATCTCTTATCCTAATAACATATGCCACATGTACAACCCTTATTGGTCCACATGAACCCAACCCTGATTACCAGTTCAGGCAGCCACAAGTTGGGTGCACCCCACAAGCCCCACACACTTGGTTTGTGGTTAGACCTTCCCCTTATGTTTAGAGACTTGTGGCCATTGTTTTCATTGAGAAACTAAAACATTTGAAGAAAATGGCAACACAAGCATTGGTGTCATCATCATCTCTTACATCCTCAGTTGAGGCTAATAGGCAAATCTTGAGTGGAAGAACACTTCAAGTTTCATCCAGGAAGGTTTCATTTGTTGTCAAAGCTGCTGCTACTCCCCCTGTTAAGGTTCTCTCTCAACCCAAACACCAGAAACTGATTACTAAAAATGAACTAATTTTCATGTTTGATGAGCAAGTGACAAGTTGTTTTTTTTTTTTTTTTTCTTTTTTTTTTTTTTTTTCTTCTAAATCAGCAA
>LBNU01030690.1:0-38901 GCA_014162995.1 Artemisia annua | reverse complement strand
ACTTCAAGTTTCATCAGGAGGTTTCATCTTGTGTCAATTCTGCTACTCCCCTTAAGGTCTCTCTCCAACCCAAACACCAGAATACTGGATACTAAAAAATGAATTAGATTTCGAGTTGATGAGCAAGTGACAGTTGTTTTTTTTTTTTTTTTTTTTTTTTTTTTTTTTTTTCTTTCTAAATCAGCAAAAATAAAACAGGCAGCTGTTGGTTGATCCCCAAACAATCTCTATCTTATCTAGATGGAAGTAAGTCCTTTATTTTTTCATTAGAGATATTCCAGGAGCTTTTATCACTTGTTAGTACTTTCTTTTTTGTATCTAGGTGCAATTCGACAAATTTGCTACTCTCGATAAATTTCGACAAGTTTTCTTTCTGATGCATCGACTGATCAGAGCCTATGCAGTTGCAAATTGTTTTGGCAAAGTCATTTTTGTAAACATGTTAACCTAATGTATTTGAAATATGCAGTCTACCAGGTGACTTTGGGTTCGACCCACTCGGTCTTTCGGACCCAGAAGGCACTGGTGGGTTCATTGAACCCAAATGGCTAGCCTACGGAGAAGTCATCAACGGACGTTTCGCCATGCTCGGCGCTGCTGGAGCCATTGCACCCGAAATTTTTGGAAAGCTTGGACTCATCCCGGCTGAAACTGCACTCCCATGGTTCAAAACAGGTGTCATCCCACCAGCAGGCACATACAACTACTGGGCCGACCCATTCACACTATTCGTGTTCGAAATGGCACTCATGGGTTTCGCAGAGCACCGAAGACTCCAAGACTGGTACAACCCCGGGTCAATGGGAAAACAATACTTCTTAGGTCTAGAGAAAGGCTTTTCCGGGTCAGGCGACCCAGCATACCCCGGCGGGCCATTTTTCAACCCACTCGGTTTTGGGAAAGACGAGAAGTCAATGAAGGAGTTGAAGTTGAAGGAAATAAAAAACGGTAGACTAGCTATGTTGGCGATCTTAGGTTACTTTATTCAGGGTTTGGTCACGGGGGTTGGACCGTTCCAGAACCTTTTGGACCATTTGGCCGACCCGGTTAACAACAATGTGTTGACCAGCCTTAAGTTTCATTAGACTTGTTTCACTTATTTAATATTATGTGCAGAGTTTATTCGGAATACTATAAATTAATCTTTGTAACAAAACTTATGATGTCTTCCAGGCTTATCGAAACCTTGTTACTACTATTCATACATTTGGCAACTTGGAACAAAGATCCGTGCTAAATGTACATGCACATTATAGCTAACCAACAAAAATACGATAAATGATATCACCCGATCATGCTGCTTGAGCTAAAGCTTCAGGTGCATCGGCCCTGCGAGCAAACATTATAAAAAAATTAATACAAAAGAAAATAACTACATTTTTAAGAAATATATTAACATCATATTTGACAGTTTGTTGCTTTATGCTACTGTTACATGTACATGAAGAAGAATGGAAAAACTATCAAAATCCTCATCTCATCCATGTTCATCTGTTAGTTATTCATAGAGTGCCAATTCCAAATCATTCTACTTATGAATGCATTGATTTGGGTTATGTTTCATCTCTAATTTGAATCATTATATAAAAAGCATCGGGTAAGGCCGTACGGGTTGAAAGTCATCCAAAGTGTATTTTTGATGCATCCAACGACCTAAATCGCTTAATTCAAAGTTACTAGATTATTATTATAAAATCGTAGTGCTGTGAAGAGAAATAGCACGAGTATTTAGGGTAAATCCAACCTGACGCGTTTTGACCCGTAAAAATAAATCACTTGTTTCAACCCATACAAAAACTTACACCTTTTGACCCGTATTCATTTTCAAACATTTTTATACTTAAGAAAACAGAAAGACACATTAGCAAGCTTTTGTTAATATTACCTCTGAAGTCCTTCTCCAACTTCTACTCTTAAAAAGCTTCCGATTGTCACAGGGGAGCCTACTTCCTTGGATAGTTCACTTAAGAGCGTCTGCACAAGATTTTCAATATCCCAAAATCGTTCAATTTTCAAACTTTCAAGTGTAGCGTATAAATGCAAGATAACAAGAGACCCGCATACCTTAACGTTAATAGTGTCATTCACGATAAATTTTTGCTCCATGAGAACAACTTCCTCAAAGTACTTCCTTAATCGACCTTCAACCATCTTTTCTATTGCAGCTTGGGGCCTACCCGAACTTTCCGCCTGGTACCCATAAGCAAACATTTAGCCAACAACAATTCAGCAAGTGAAAAAACAGTGTGTTAAAGGTACCAAGTTGGCAACTTTGACACATTTACTTATATAAGTGGGTCGATCTGCATTATGCTTTATCTCTAAAGTTTCAAACAGATAAAGTAGAAAAAGTTTAGCTATAATGAATATAGGTTAAAAATGGTCAGCAAAGTTACCATTATCATGAAACAACCAATCTGTTTAAAGATAATCGCTATTGCAGAAAACTAATCTGTTTTTTCAGGTCAAAACAGAAATTCTTGTAAACAGGTTGGGTTACCTGAAACACTTTTGGTCAATTTCTTCAAAAGTTATGTTATAAATAATTCGTCTGTCAGATATGATTACAAGTAGTATCCAGAGAATGGTCAAAGTTTATGTAGAAAAATATTTCACTAGATCGGTCAACCAAACGTGTTTACAAGTATACCTGTTGTAAATGTTACCCATCCTACCTATTTTGCAACACACGTGTGTATCTCAAAATAATAATAATAAAAAAATAAACGAATAAAAATAAATAAGGAACATTACCTGAGATTTAAGGATCTCGCGTTCATTCTCGACCGCATCAGAAGAAACGAGTTCTTTCGTCAAAACTAACGGCTTTGCAGCCACCACATGCATTGCCAACTCTGCACCAACACGCTGAATGACATCTAATGGAACATTTTCGTCCTCAACCTCAAGCGACAAAATTCCAGCAATACGTCCCAAACCTATAATACGTTAACCAATCAAGATTCAATTTCTTTTATGCATTGATTTCTTTAGAAACATTCATTTTTCAAGATTTTGAAATAACCAAATGTACCACGGTTTAGTTATTATATCATTTGCTAGTTCTCTTGAAAAAAATATGCATAATTCTAAAACTTAGAAATAATAAAGAAAATCTTACCAGGCTGGGGACAAGTGTGAAGATATGTCGACATGACACCATGTTTTGACATTGACATTGCAAAGCCCCTTCTTAGTTTTACGTTCTCACCCATTATAGCAGCAACTTCTGTAATTGCATTCTGAACTGTTGTTTCTCCGCTTAATTTGGGATGGTCAAGATTAATCTTCAAATTCTGCACATATCATCCCTTTATACCCATTAGGCAATTAGCAAACAAAATTTTACTAATTCTGCCGCAACACATAGGCAGTAAAGACCTTGTCGAGCCTAAAACTATAAGATTTGGTAACTCAAATTGGGATTTGAGTTTGTCATTTTCTGTTGATATGGTGTAAACCTACTTTTTCATATGTATACTAAGATTATTAAAGATATAGTATCATATGGAAATAAAATTCCATTTTTAGGTATATAAATATTTCGTATAAACAGTTACTATTGTCATTGATTTATGCTCTTGTTGTTCACAAGATACATTTGTTTATCATTATTTGAGAGCATTTTATACATTTGAAAGAAATAAATTTGTAATTCAACAAAAAGCATGTTGTTTCATTAAACAATCAATGCGTATTATCAAACATTCTATGAGATAGAGGGGGTATAGAGCTAGATATATTATACAATCAATGCGTAATAGTATTTCAAATAGTAGTCGATTAATAGGCCTCTTGATAATATTATGTGTCAAATGTAGAAAAGGAGCTAATAAATCTTTTTGACACATACTTTAAGACGACTATTTACTCGGTTATGTCTTAAGCTAAAGCCAGCTTACTTTAAATAGCTTAAATTTACGTATTGAAATTGAATATCTTACCTCAAAACTCTGAATTCCAAGAGGGAATGCACCAGATACGTGTTCGGAATTTTCAGTCGTTAATGCCAACTTGGCCAAAGATGAAGCCTGCAAGGATAACCAACATCTAATCAATCAATAAGATAAACGTGTTTCATATATAGCATATCCATGCTTCCTAGTGTGGTCATAAAACTAGTATAAAAGGTGTTTAGATTTGCATTTTGGAGCTAATAATTTCATTATTGCAACTTGAAGTTGCAATAATCAGCTTTTTATGTTTAGATATACAGATTAGGTTTCTGATTATCTCATTATTTAGGGAAAAATGTAATCAGTTTTATACCATCTACCAGAAGCAAGAAAACCAACTGGAGAGACTTCGGCTCCAGTTTCACAGGAAGCCTATCTCCTTTTTAGCAAAAATGTTATTGTTAGTCATTTTATAAATTAACGTGGTTAAAATATTTTATCTTTTCGTACATCTGCTTATACCCAATGTAAAAGCAGGTCCAAACATTATCAACCATAATCACTTTCATAATACACATCCAAAAGCTCCTGATGAAGTAAATGCAAAAACCAAATCAGAGAGACTAACCAAATGTTGAAATATTTCATTTCTTGCAACAAAGTCAGTTTCACAGTTAAGCTCAATAACAGCAGACTTTGTATCATTCTGTGCCAAAGCAAGCAACCCCTCGGCTGCAGTACGAGCTGATTTTTTCGAGGCAAGAACGATTCCCCTTTTCCTAAGTTCCTTTTGAGCAGCCTCTGTAACATAATCATCATATTATATTTAAGGATTGTGCATAAAATATGAATGTCGTTTGTTTTTTGCCCTGTTCTATTAGTTGAAGCTTCTTTTGTTCATCTGAGTCAATAAAGATCTTTTTGTCTCCCCATTTAGCATTTTGTAGCAAAGAAAAAGAAAACCCTTATTACATTAGCTTCAAAAAAAATAATATATCGTAATATACAAAATTTCATTTATATATATAAATCTTAAATGTATACATAAGGTTAAGTTTTATTGAAGTTTATCAGGAACTGGGTAACGAAATGATCCAAATGAGACACAAAACCATTTTGATGACTTAGATGTACAAAAAAGTACAATGACTAAAACGGGACATGCGAAAAAGTACTTTAGTATTACAAACAAACCCTTACTTTACAAAAGAAAAAAATAACATCAAACATAAGAGAAAGCAAAATCATTTTGAACTTTTTACCTATATCCCAGTTGCAATCGATAAGAGCTGATTTCACCTCTTTGATAGGAGCACTCGTTCTCTCTCTCAACTTTTTTATAAGATTCATATGATCGGAAGGTGAAGTCTCACTTGAATATTTCCTCACAAGTGTTTGTTGTTCAGAAATAGAATTTTCGTTATTATAAAAACGAGTAGAGTAGCCATATCTGGAATGTATAGGAGTGCTTGCTCGCCTGCAAAGTATCTCAATCGACTGTTTTGCACTTCGAGAAAACATCATATTGGAAAACTGCAGATTATAACCTACAATTTCAGTATCACGGGTAGAGTGTGCTATTTGGCATTGTGTTTTCAAGTTGATGATAATCAGTTATTGGTGTTTGGGAACAGGAAAACGATTCTAAATCATCTACTAATTACTAATGGGTCAAATAACCGGTTTTGAATAATCACTTTAGGACTAACTGCAACAAACGGATTATAAGTGTCTAATCATATATCCATTAAATCTTTAAAAAATCGGATTTTTTCTAAACTCAGATAGCGGATTATCCAACTATCACAAATCCAAACAGAAAAAACATAAGCAAACACTATCTCCTACTACTCGTTTTGCTACGGCTATAAAAAAGTATTCCATATCAAATAATCACTCTCAAACCTCAACGCCAAATACCCCCTTGTTTTAATTAACATAAATGCAAACCCAAAGAAACATTTTTGTGTGGTGCACCGGTGCTTCTAGGATCTGGAATTGCTTATTAAAACTGCATAAGCATTTTGATACAAAAGATAAGCAGTTTTGAGGGTATGTGGGATTGCTCATCTGATTAATTGAGGTAAATTAATCAGTTTGGAACTTGTGTATACCAAAGCACTTATCTGATCATTCCAAATATCATAAGCAGTTTTCAAAACGCAATTACAAACATGCAGTGGGGGTTGTTTACGAGTGCTTATCTGCTTATTCCTTTCCATAATGATCAGATAAACAGGATGATAAGAGCAAGTCTCAAACTGAGTAATTCAAGCCTGCTTATTTCACTCAATCACATAAACACAAGCAATCTCAAACACAAATAAAATTGCTTAACTCATGTATCAATTTGGATTTAATTCACACAATCGCAAACCCAAAGAATCATTACCATGTAGGGCTTTTATGATTTGAAATTGCCTATTAAATCTGGTAAGTGCATCTTAATAAAACAGATTAGAAATTTTGAGGGTGTTCGGGATTGCTTATCTAATCATTAGCAACTGAAATAAGCATGTTTTGAATTAATCAACTTGGATTTTTTAATTCATGACTACCAGCCATGGCCATTACCAAAAGCATACGCGGTTTTAAAAGGCAAATACAAAAACAACTAATTGCTGTTCAAAATGACCAGGTAGGCAGTTCCGACTTCCGAATTAGCAAATCCCAAACTGATTAATTCAATACTGCTTCCTTCACTCACTAACAATCACATCAGCAGTTTGAAATAAGCAAAGCCAAACACACATAAAACTGCTTATCTTAGGCATCAAAACACTATAATCTATGTAAGTTTAATTGTTTAAATAAGCAATCTCAAGCACCCTCTTAAGATAAGAGAAGTAGCACCAATTCTCACAGCTATTGGGTACAATGCTTAAAACAGTAAGTGCATCTTAATAAAACAGATTAGCAGTTTTGAGGGTGTTTGGGGTTGCTTATCTAATTATTAGCGAGTGAAATAAGCAAGTCTGAATTAATCAGTTTGGATTTTTTTTTTTAATTCAAAACTACATATGAGGCTAATTCCAAAAGCATAAGCAGTTTGAAAACGCAAATACAAACACCCCATGAGGTGTGTTTACAACTGCTTATCAAATCAGCTAATTGCTTTTCAAAATGACCGGTAGGCAGCAGTGGCGGCGATTAGCATGTGCAAGTGGTGCAACCGCACCGGGCCCCCCTTTGTAAGGGGCCCCAATTTAGTATATATCCATTAATATTTATAGTTTTATATATAAACGTTTTGAATTTTTAGTTTCTTTGTTAAATATTATCAAAGTTGAACCGGGCCACGTACAAAAAATAAAAGAAAAACTTTGGGTCACACACAAAATGTGTGAAAGACTTGGATTTGGGGTCTCATTTGTGATTTTGCACCGGGCCCCCCAAATCGGTGGGACGGCCCTGGTAGGCAGTTCCTAATTAGCAAATCCCAAACTGATTAATTCAATATACTGCTTCCTTCACTCACTAAAAATCACATAAGCAGTTTGAAATAAGCAATTCTCACAACTATTGGGTATAGTGCTTAAAAAACTAGTAATAAATACTCATTTATTTAATGTTTAAGATAAAGATCAAGAACCCATATCACATAAACTAAATATAATCTCAAAAGACTTAAAATTTTCTTGAAATGAAGCCTAAAAATCAAGAAACTTGCAAATAAAACCAAAATGGTATTTCCTTAAATTAATACAAAACAACAACATAACAAATCTAAAAAAACATAATGGTACCTTTGTTTTGTTGTCTGATGAGAGAACAGCAACTGAGGTTTAAGAAAGATGTGTGAAAAACGAAAGTGAGGTTCCAAGTTTGGGGCATATTGATTGGGCCTGGGTTGAACCGGTTTGGATATAAACTATAAACTGTGTGTTTGGGCTTGCACTATTCTATATCACTGGTGTTGAGGTTTTCTAGGGGGCTTCATCGGTTTGGTACTTTGGTTAATCGGGTTGTTGGTTAGTTCGGTCAAAAATTTTATCTGGGTCAACCAAACCGAACTGAACTACAATTCAATCGAATCGAACCGAAAACCGAATTTAAATTCAGTTCGGTTTTCGGGTTNAATGCCAAATACTCCCTTGTTTTAATTAACAGAAATGCAAACCCAAAGAAACATTTCTGTGTGGTGCACTGGTGCTTCTAGGATCTGGAATTGCTTATTAAAACTGCGTAATCATTTTTGATACAAAAGATAAGCAGTTTTGAGGGTATGTGGGATTGCTCATCTGATTAATTGAGGTAAATTAATCAGTTTGGAACTTGCGTATACCAAAGCACTTATCCCATCATTCCAGATATCATAAGCAGTTTTCAAAATGCAATTACAAACATGCAGTGGGGGTTGTTTACGAGTGCTTATCTGCTTATTCCTTTCCATAATGATCAGATAAACAGGATGATAAGAGCAAGTCTCAAACTGAATAATTCAAGCCTGCTTATTTCACTCAATCACATAAAAATAAGCAATCTCAAACACAAATAAATTGCTTAACTTATGTATCAATTTGGATTTAATTCACACAATTGCAAACCCAAAGAATCATTACCATGTAGGGCTTTTATGATTTGAAATTGCCTATTAAATCTGGTAAGTGCATCTTAATAAAACAGATTAGAAATTTTGAGGGTGTTTGGGATTGCTTATCTAATCATTAGCGACTGAAATAAGCACGTTTTGAATTAATCAGCTTGGATTTTTTAATTCATGACAACCAGCCATGGCCATTTCCAAAAGCATACGCAGTTTTAAAAGGCAAATACAAAAACAACTAATTGCTGTTCAAAATGACCACATAGGCAGTTCCAAATTAGCAAATCCCAAACTGATTAATTCAATACTGCTTCCTTCACTCACTAACAATCACATCAGCAGTTTGAAATAAGCAACGCCAAACACACATAAAACTGCTTATCTTATGCATCAAAACACTATATAAGTTAAAATAAGCAATCTCAAGCACCCTCTTAAGATAAGAGAAATAGCACCAATTCTCACAGCTATTGGGTACAGTGCTTAAAACAGTAAGTGCATCTTAATAAAACAGATTAGCAGTTTTGAGGGTGTTTGGGGTTGCTTATCTAATTATTAGCAAGTGAAATAAGCAAGTCTGAATTAATCAGTTTGGATTTTTTTTATTCAAAACTACACATGAGGCTAATTCCAAAAGCATAAGCAGTTTGAAAACGCAAATACAAACACCCCGTGAGGGGTGTATACAACTGCTTATCAAATCAGCTAATTGCTTTTCAAAATGACCAGGTAGGCAGTTCCTAATTAGCAAATCCCAAACTGATTAATTCAATATACTGCTTCCTTCACTCACTAAAAATCACATAAGCAGTTTGAAATAAGCAATTCTCACAACTATTGGGTATAGTGCTTAAAAAACTAGTAATAAATACTCATCTATTTAATGTTTAATATAAAGATCAAGAACCCATATCACATAAACTAAATATAATCTCAAAAGACTTAAACTTTTCTTGAAATGAAGCCTAAAAATCAAGAAACTTGCAAATAAAACCAAAATGGTATTTCCTTAGTTTGATACAAAACACCAACATAACAAATCTAAAAAAACATAATGGGTACCTTTGTTTTGTTGTCTGATGAGAGAACAGCAACTGAGGTTTAAGAAAGATGTGTGAAAAACGAAAGTGAGGTTCCAAGTTTGGGGCATATTGATTGGGCCATACTGATTGGGCCTGGGTTGAACCGGTTTGGATATAAACTATAAATTGTATGTTTGGGCTTGCACTATTATATATGAGAGTGTTGAGGTGTTGTAGGGATGTTGGTCGGTACGGTATGGTTATCGGGTTGTTCGGTTAAAAGAAATTTCTGGGTTAAGCCGAACTGAAATTCAACCGAACCGAACCGAAAACCGATTTGGTTCGGTTTTTGGGTTGACCAGAATAACCCGAATTACACCATTATATTTTTTTTTAATTTAATTATATAGATTTTTGGCAAATAAAAATTATTTCAAGCATAAAAAGTATTTTTTGATATTAAGATAAAATTGTAATTGTATTTTTGTACATATAAATATATAAAAAGTACATATATTTATGTAAATTCGGTTTTCGGTTCAGATAGCCAAAACCATATCCAAACCGACAACCGAATTTTAGTTCGGTTCGGTTCGATTTTGGCAAATTCGGTTTGGCTATAAGTTGAGTTCGGTTTTTTTTTTTTTTTTCAGTTCGGTTCATTTCGGTTTTACGGTTTATTCCCATACATATTGTAACATGAAAGTTATCAGTAATATACTTTTGATCTTATTATGTGTGTTCATTATATATAATGTTTAATGTATGGTCATGCATGGTACGTGTAAAACTTATGAACATTGTGCATAGTATACTATATGATGGATAAAACTAAGTTGAATTCAATATCTAATGAAGACTATATAGTGTACCAAGAATTTACAGTATCTAATGAAGACTTAAACTCATAAACCTCAAGTTTGCGGCTTATGGACATTAAACCTAGCAGTTTTTACAGCACTATATCTTCAAGAACACGAGGGCATGAGGCGGTTGTTGTTTGTTTTATTAATTATGATTTATTTATATATTGGTTATTTAGATCGTAAATTTAGGTAATAAATGTTTTGTATATATTTGTGTAATTTAAATCTGAACTTCTTATACTTTTGTTTTTGCAAAGCTAGCCGACAAATATACTTAAAGGATTCATCTAGTAAAAACATTCCTGTAAAGTCAGCAAATTGGAGATAAAAAATGGCAGATGACAATGTAAGTTTGTTAACATTGATTCACACTTTATGTTATTATATTTCGTAAATTATTGCGAAGTTAAGATGATGCTAATGGTTTTTTTTAATACAGCTTAATGATATAGTGAGCCCCAAACAAAAACTAATAAAATTGACTGAGGCATCACTTAGAGTTACGTTTCCTGATGAGCCAAACTTGGCACCTATAATTGCTCCCGCAAATAAAAACAAAGCTCATGATTATCAATGGTATGTGCTCTTTCTCATACATATAGATGGCTTCTATCTGTGCATGCTGTTTGGTTCCTTGTATACTAAAGCAACCGTTTACTTTTTCGGTTTGTAATATGATAGAGAATTTAAGTAATGGTAGCTGCATCATGATCATGATCATNGTAGCTTGAAAATTTACCGTTTGCAAGATATGTTGTTTTGAAAAAAAAGGTGAAAAATATAAATGGGTGACTATGATTGGTTGATAGGTTCTATGGCATGTATGAGTTCTTCATGGATCTCAACTCGGATGTTTGTTGTATTTTTAGGCAGATTGTTAGAGCTCACGTGCACATTTCTCAGTTACAGAGGGATGGTGTCAAAAATACAATGTGTCTAAGAGCATTAGGTATCGTGGTGCCATCCCACTGGTGCTGTGAGGAAAAGTGCTGCCACATCAGCATTTGTTTTCATAACACCAGAATTCACCACAAAACTAAAAAACTACTCTCTCCTATAACACCAGTTTCTTGTGCCATCGTGCACCCTAAAACCTCACATTTTTTTCTTTTTCCATTTATTTAAATAATCAACACATTTAACTAAACTTAAAATATCATTCATAAAAAAATGCATTAAATAAGTAAAAAATTAAAATAAAAAATACATTAAAAGTAACGATATATTACAATTTAGTTTAAATTTTTATAAATGCTCCGCGAACTAAACTATTGTTACATTTATAATGTTTGCATGCATTGATTTTTAATTTTTTTAATCCATACTTGTTATACATTACAAGCTTTTTTTTACATTTGGGTATTACTCCACTAGGCCCATTATCACAATTAATGAAAATCAAATAATAACCCCATTAAGAGCCCAACGACATTTAACCTAAATACTCCTCAAGGCTCAATCCCACGCAGTCATGACTCATGAGACATTTCTCTTTCAACAGGTTTTCGTCCCTTTATCTCCATCTTCATTTTCTTCACAGTTGAAATAACAAAAAAATATCTCCATCAAAAGATTCATTCTTCTGCACAATTGATAAAACAAAACAAAAAAAACTAGAAAACGCAAAAAAATACGGGAAAACGCGAGCCACGGTACACACCTTGCGCCATCGTGTTGCGTTTTCCGGGACCATCTCGGCTGGTCAGGACGGCTCAGGACTTGAAAACGCGAGCCCCGGTGCCCAACTCGCACCGTCCAGTCGTGTTAAGCGGGAAAACGTTGGGTACCTAGGCCTCTAAGAGCACTCGATAAGTTAACCGAGCCCCCTGCGTTATAACATAACGCACCCAAGTTTCTAGTGCGTTAAGCCTTACCGGCATTGAAAGGCAAACCCACATTAACGTGGTGAGTCTTCCTCTTAACGCAACGTTAAGCTGCGTTTGTATTAATCTTTACTACTTATAATACAAAAATGTCAAAAGTGAAATNGGAAAAAGTGGCAAGTTGCATACATTTTTAGGTAATTTGCCCTATACTTTTGATCTTATTATGTGTGTTCATTATATATAATGTTTAATGTATGGTCATGCATGGTACGTGTAAAACTTATGAACATTGTGCATGGTACACCATATGATGGATAAAACTAAGTTGAATTCAATAGTAGTTACATATTGGCAATTTATTTATCTTTACTACTTATAATACAAAAATGTCAAAAGTGAAATGTTGAGTTTTCAACAAGAGAGAGAAAGTGAAATGTAATTAATACTCTTATTAAAACACCCCAATACTTAAAAGTACAATTATTTATTCACCTTGTACAACCAAATTAAAGCATATCTACCAAACCAATTCAAACACAAATCGGGTTGACCCGGGACGATTCAAACCCGGCGGGTTGACCCGGTTCAATTTGACCCGTTTTTGACCCAACATAGCAAGTTGACTCGGTTTAAAGCGACCCATTTTTCGACCGGAATGGTTCAACCGGTTGAACCACCTGGGTCGAACCGGGTTTCAAAACATTATCCATTACTTAAAAGTACAATGATTTATTAACATTGTACAACCAATTAAAAACATATCTACCAAATTAAATACAACCAATTAAAACACAAACCGGGTTGACCCGGGACGCTTGAAACCCATTTTTCGACCGGAACGGTTCAACCAGTTGAACCACCCGGGTTGAACCGGGTTTCAAAACATTATGTTTAATTCTCAAATCTTCAAACTTTTATTATTTTTTGTTTATAACCTATAAACTTTTTTTATCAATAAACTATCTGTCGCTATAAAATCCCGTTGCTATGCACGGGTACTCGTCTAGTTTATATAGTGTACCAAGAATTTACAGTATTTAATGAAGACTTAAACTCATAAACCTCAAGTTTGCGGCTTATGGCATTAAACCTAGCAGTTTTTACAGCACTATATCTTCAAGAAACACGAGGGCATGAGGCGGTTGTTGTTTGTTTTATTAATTATGATTTATTTATATATTGGTTATTTAGATCGTAAATTTAGGTAATAAGTTAGCTTCTATAACAAGGAAACTTACTTTCTGGGTACTTGTTACCCGAGATTAATTGAACTTTTTTTTTTTTTTTTTCCTCAGAATATATAAAAAATTAGCCCTGGGATGTAATCTCATATACTTAATTTAGCCTAGGTTGGAAATAGTTACGGGATACATCGGTTAAGCAGCATATATATGAGTCATCTCCCCGGTCCTCGGGAAACCTCAACAGGGAAATCCTATCCTTTGTTATATCTGTTTTATTAAATTACTTTGTGATTTCTTGGTAATTCCTATCACTAACATGTGTCACGAATAAACAAATGTTTTGTATATATTTGTGTAATTTAAATCTGAACTTCTTATACTTTTGTTTTTGCAAAGCTAGCCGACAAATATACTTAAAGGATTCATCTAGTAAAAACATTCCTGTAAAGTCAGCAAATTGGAGATAAAAAATGGCAGATGACAATGTAAGTTTGTTAACATTGATTCACACTTTATGTTATTATATTTCGTAAATTATTGCGAAGTTAAGATGATGCTAATGGTTTTTTTTAATACAGCTTAATGATATAGTGAGCCCCAAACAAAAACTAATAAAATTGACTGAGGCATCACTTAGAGTTACGTTTCCTGATGAGCCAAACTTGGCACCTATAATTGCTCCCGCAAATAAAAACAAAGCTCATGATTATCAATGGTATGTGCTCTTTCTCATACATATAGATGGCTTCTATCTGTGCATGCTGTTTGGTTCCTTGTATACTAAAGCAACCGTTTACTTTTTCGGTTTGTAATATGATAGAGAATTTAAGTAATGGTAGCTGCATCATGATCATGATCATGATCATCATCTATATTGTTTGATACTAATACCTACATTTACATTTGGTTATAGCAACAATGCCATGAGCTTATGGGCTAGAAACACGGGTACAGAATTCCAGGGTCCAGAACATATTGGACAGGTAATACTAGTATTTATTTTTTGGAAAATCATCAAGATAGTCACGATACAGATGGCTTTTAACTTGGAAAAATTTTCATAATAATCTGTATTAGTTTTTGAAAACTTGTTTTGCAGACAATCTTTTTTACGAAATAAGCTTTTTATATTTTTTGTTGTTGTTGCTGACTTATTTGGTGAAGTTTGACTTTTTTCTGTTGCATAGTTTGACCTTTCTTAGAAATTAAGAAAATAAAACATGTTTAACAAAAAAGACAATTCGTAAAGTAAGTTTGCGATAATGGTTGTCATAAATTTCCCTCTGTCTATGATTCAGTATCAAAACCGTTTGTAATGTGGCTATTCTCATGAAGTTCCCTCTCTTTTTTTTTTTGTAAGTGAACTGAATAGGGTATATTGCATTTAGCACTATTCATATGGTTCAATGTAATCTTTTTAATATTCAGGCAATCATGCTAAACCTTCCGGCAAATGACATAATAAAATCATGCTCCGTAGCTGGTCCAGGTTATGTAAATGTTAACTTATCGGAGCAATGGATGGCTCAGGTAATTGCCGTAATCATATTTTTGGAAGCTCCATTTAGACCTTACTTCTTTCCTAGCTCGGTGTCATTACTTACTTACCGTCATGCCTGCAGAGTATACATAGGATGTTAATAGATGGTATCGACACATGGGCACCAAAGCTTCATGTCAAAAGGGCAATATAGACTTTTCGTCACCCAATATAGCAAAGGAAATGCATGTCGGTCATTTACGATCGACTATCATTGGAGACACTTTAGCACGTATGCTTGAGTTTTCTAAAGTTGAAGTGCTTCGAAGAAACCATGTTGGGGATTGGGGTACTCAGGTACATGAATAATGTGGTACTGCACACCATGTTCTTTCTTATTTTGTTCCTCATCGTGTAAATAACAAATAAACAATTTCATTTTGGCAGTTTGGAATGTTGCTCGAGTATCTATTCGAACAGGTCCCTAATGGGGAAGTTAATGATCAAGCAATAGGAGAGATTGAGGTGAGTATATTGATTACGAGATGAGTTATAGATGATCAATCTATATGGTAACCATTGATGATTTTGATTTCATACATATATTCTCGGTATACCATAGTTGCAACTTGCAACTTTCAAGAATACAAGATGCAGTTTTGAGGTTTCATTTTTGTGAATGTTACTGGATGATGGATTAGTCTTACCTTGACTCCATTATTACTTAAACAGGTGTTTTACAAGGCGTCAAAGAAGAGATTTGATGATGATCCCGAGTTTAAAAAGAGAGCCCAAGAGGCGGTGGTTAGTCTCCAGGTGAATAACCACTTAGTAGCCCAAACAACTTTGCAATCTTTTTATTTCTTTTCTTACTTTTGACATAATGAATTTTAAAATAGGGTGGTGACAATAATATTTTGCTTCAAACATNCCATTACTCTTCAGTCTTTAAATCACCTTTCTTTAGTTGTTGAGGAGTCTTGGGGTTCAGTGAGCTATTGTCATCACTCACTGAACCCATCACCTTCTTCTTTGACTGGGGTGCCACTCACTGATTGACCGCCTCATTGAGTGGAGAGACTTTCTTCTTAGACTCGTCCTTAGTATCCTGAAGGTGACTCACTGAATGACTATTCACTCAGTGACCTGAAGCGTTCAAGGTTATCCAACACTTAGCGTAGTTTGTGTTCAAATTCAGTTTAGTGAGACTTGGGTACTGAAGGAACCCAACAAGTATGTTGCACGTTATTATAAGAAAAGGTAAAAATCAACTGGTTGTATATTCTCTGAAACCATCTGCATGCATATGTAGGTATCGCCTTAATGTGGAAAAAGCTGAGTGGATAATATATGTCACTGATGTAGGCCAGAAAGACCACTTTCACATGTTCTTCAATGTATGTCTCTTTCACTTAACATGATATCCCAAGTAGTGAATTTGGATATTTTGATTTAACAACTTTCTCTTTTTAGGCTGCTAAACGTGCAGGATGGCTCTCAACTGAAGGAGAATACCCAAAAACAAGTCATGTAGAATTTGGTTTTGTTTCTGGTGATAATGGAAGAAAATTCCGAACACGTAGTACTGAAGTGGTTAAGTTAATTGATCTGCTTGATGAAGCTAAAACTCGTTGTAAAGCAGCTCTTGTGGAGCGAGGTATTTACGCATATTTTGTTTGTATCACTTAAAGGTGGGGAATGGGTGGCTAACGGGTCATGACAGGTTGTTTTTACGCATCAGGTTGACCCTCTACACTACTTGTCCAAAATATTAAAATGGTTAAATTATATGTACTTTTATTAGGTAAGGATGCAGTGTGGACTGATGAGGAGCTTGAGCAAACTGCTGAAGCAGTTGGCTATGGCGCTGTTAAGTAAGATACTAACACTCGTCTTTAATATCATGGTTATCGTATTCATAAAGAGGTGTAAATAAACACCTTCTGTTACTACTTCATTTTGATTGAAACAAGGACTGCATTAATTCACTAATTTTGGGTCAAGTACAGTAATTCAATTATATACGGTTTGTTTTCTGAGCTTGTTTAGTCGAATTTTTGTTGCATCTTTTTAGCTAAAAATTACTGTAGTACAGTAGAATTGCACTTTTTTTTTCCTGAATAAGGATTTAAAATTAGTAAATTAAGGGATTCCACATTTGAACATGGAATAAATCTGTGTTTGCTGTTAACAGATATGCTGATCTGAAAAACAATAGATTGACCAGTTACAAGTTCAATTATGATCAGATGCTCAAAGATAAGGTATGCTTAATGGCGTTCTCCCATTTTTAGTACAATTAAGTCTTCATTCTTCAACTAGTGATATTATGCAATCTGATATTCTTCATTTTATTTCCAATTTGAAATTGTAATAATGTTCTTTGATAATAGGGAGATACAGGTGTATACCTTCAGTATGCGCATGCGCGAATATGTTCAGTTCTTCAGAGATCTGGTAGAGACATCGACGAACTGAAGAATGTAAGATTTCTTGTCAGTTAAATGTCATTATAGTTTTTTTTTATATCAAAACCTTTATTTTTTTTCTTGAATTGGATATCGAGTTTATGAATATATTTTATTGTTTGTGACAGGTAGGACAGTTAACATTGGAGCATGATTTAGAACGCAAGCTGGGATTACATCTGCTCCGGTTTCCTGAGGTAAGATAACTTTTTGGAAAACGAATCAATATCAGTCGGGAAAAGCACTTTAGTAAACAATAAAAATAAACGTTTTAGTTACTTTTTGACTTGGTCCGTTTTGAGATAAAACATAACCAAAATCTTCCCGTTTGTTCTATGCATTAATATTCTGATAATTATGTATACAAAACCTCTTGCTTTTTCAGGCTTTCGAAGAGGCCTGCGCTAATCTGTTTCCTCATGTCTTGTGTGAATACCTATACGAATTAGCTGAGAAATTTTCCAGTTTTTATCAAGCATGCCAGGTATGTAATTAGGTAAACACACATATGCTTTTTGTATGTAATTTTGAATTTATCAGAGGTCTTGTATTATGCATATTAATACCTAGCTAGGTACTTTTTCATTTGTCCCATTTTGTACAGGACAGAAATCCGTCTTTTTTAGTGACTCGTCATACTTACACAAAGAAGTACAATGACTAAAATGGGACAAGTGAAAAAGTGTGTTGGTTTTTTATGCAAGAGTTACCGCTAGTTATAAAACTTCAATAATGGATTTATTTGAATAAGCTGATATACTTATTCCTTAAACCAAAACACTAGTGAAAAATTATTTGACTTTACAAAAGTCAACATAATTCTTATTTGGATTCGGCTTTACAATGATAACTTTGTGCAGGTTCTTGAGACTCCCGAGGAGACGAGCAGATTACTATTGTGTGAAGCAACTGCAGTAGTAATGAGGAAATGCTTCCATATTTTGGGGATTACTCCTGTTTACAAACTCTAATATCTAATTATATAACTTCGGAACCTGGAAATTTTCATTAAACGTTGTAAATATACATATGGATCTTTTTCATTTGTTGAGTGAACTTTTTAGCAGAGCTTATTTTTTAATCACGCATGAAATCCAAATGACGAGATAATCAAAAGAGTAGTATCATAATTTAAATTGTATCTAGATCATTTTAAAGTAATTTTAAACAGATAATCTCAAACGGAAATCTGCTTCAAAAGTAGTTACATTGGCGATCTAACCCTTAAGTTACTATTGAAACAAACCGGCGTACTTCTTGACTTTTCCAGAATACCGGAGTACTTAAATGAAAACCGGCGGTTTTTTTTTTTCTGGGATTTTCAGTGCAGAAACATTTTTAACACAAAATCTGCTAAAACTTCAATCTGCAAACACATCATACAAACACATATTCAACTGTACCAAAGTAGGGTTGCTCCTGTCAAAAGAGCTCCACCAAAAGCTAACCCGCCACATCCTTGCCCTTGCCCTTAAATTTGGTATCACTTGTCTCAGTTATAAGAAAAACACAAACGAAGCAACATAAGCATTACGCTTAGTGAGATAACGTATATAAAGTAACATGGAATTCGTGCATCCAAGTTGCTTCGTAATATTTCACCACTATAAGGACTAAAGTGCTAGTTAGCACTTAGATTTCCACACAGGAACATATCGTTATAACCTTCCTCACAAGGAGATCTAACACTTTAACGTATTGCATACGAATAACATAGTTGTCATGTACTTTCTAGTCGTCCACATAAGACGTCAAGGTTCATTATTAGGAACGTAGACACTATATGTATTCTTCGTCTATTTAGGACGTCTAGCCCCATTATGGGACAATATCGTACATTTCAAAGTACGAAAATTTTCAAGTGGTTTATAAGGTATGAAAAATGTGTAGCTTTTGAGTACCGTAATTCATATATAGATTTACTAATCATATATTTGCATGAACTAATGTATACTACTCTATGTTTACACCTCATATAATATTATGACGAATATTACACAACTTCGTAATATTATGACATATATAGATTGACTAGCAAGTACATTTCATCGTCAATCGTCACAACTTCGTAATATTACTTACTGTTTTTGTATAGCTATTGTATCACGATACACATGTACTCTACCATATTTATATGAAATATTGTGCGATAAAGTTATTCTTTAAAAATTCTCGCCATGCGTAAAGTTATTATCACAAAAAATATATAATCGAATGTTTGCCCTAAGTTTTGATTCCATCTATAAGGAAATGCATCAACACTATTTAACCGGTTTCCCCTATGATCATGAAGCATCATTTAAACCTTGTCTAATCGAAACAATTACCCATAATGCCATATGATCAAACGTCAATACATCGTGCTGACTCTCAATTAAATCAAAGATCATGAAACACCAAGGGACTACAAACAAGTTAAATTCTAAAATGAGTAGAAAATCATTAGAAAGCTTCACACTGAGTATATGCTATGTTCTTAAACTTTGCTAAACTTATTTAATTTTTCCCTTGTTGGATTTGCTTAAGAAGTGTAGCAGCCAACTCTAAAGTCGCCTGTAAACGTTTCTGTGGGTCTGCATCTCCTCCTTCCTGTGCATTTCCTTGACCACTGCTTGAATGAGGCTGTGGTGCCATGTTTGGCGCCATGTTTGGCGCTTGTTGCTGCTGTTGAAACTGTTGCGCTTGATGATAGTGTGGTGCCTGATGATGATCAGAACCCATCTGTGAACTTGGTGACGGAAGCGTTTGTGGCATTCTATAAGCATTGTTATCAGGAACCATCGTATTACTCGATTGCCTTGTTGTTCCAAGAATAGAGGCTAATTGTGCAAGTTGATCTGGTTGAATAGTAACACCGCCTGTTTCTTGATGACTGTATTGTGGCATTGACGGATTTTGAGATCTGTAATTATTTAAACCTGTTTCTTGAGTGGTAGTAGCTCTTGACGGTGCTATGTTTTCAGCATAAAATGGTAATGAACTAGATGGTATCCCAGGTAATGACATATTAGCTCTTGACTTCACAAGATTTGTAGGAGGTGGGCCCGGTGGCCCTGGTGGAGGCGGCAGGTAGGGTCCTGAAGGTGATGCAAATGAAGTTCTGGAAACTTCATGAGACACAAGATACGGGTCTGGTCTTTCGGGTGGGGGTGGAAGAGCCTCAATGTTAGAAGAAGGTTGTTCTAATCTTAAAATGACCCCTGAAATGCTCACGTTTCCGGGGACTTTTAGTATTTTTTCTGAGAAATCTGAAGGGGGTACAAGAAATAAAGTGGTTTTGTCGTCCAGTTTAGCAACTGCTGCACGTTGCTTTTCTCCTAGATAGTTCATGAACTCATTGTAAAACCCCATATCAGCATCACTTTCGGGAACAAAGAATACGACCCATGAACTAGCAGCTTGATAGTAATGTTTTGCTAGCATATCTAGACTAGTCCTGGCAGTGCAATCCAAGTACTCAGGCCTGCATATTAACACGGTTTTAGTAAATAACTCGGTTTCTGCCATTTGAAGCCAATGATTCATTCGTATGTTAAAGGTGGCAATTTTAATTCATTTACTTTTCTAAGAGTGCATTTTGGTTGTGTGATACGAGTCAGGTCAGACTAATTCATATAGCGCAGAGGTTTTTAGCCATCTAAAGTCTATATTTTATGCATACGATCTTTTAGCTATTTTAAGTTACCTGTATAAAAGAACCTATATAATTTCATAGGAAATGCGGTTTAGTCCTTCGAGTATCAGTCCTCAAAGATTAAAAAGGTGATTTAGTCCCTGATATTTCCAATTAAAAAATCAACTTTCAGGACGTAATCAGAAAATTGATTACAAGTTTGAGAACGTAACCACTAACAAAATAAAACTTTTCGAGTTTCTATTTTTAGGAATTAAAAAAGTTTTGAGGACCGCATAAAACCACGAAAATACTTTAGAGGCTTAATCTCATTTTTAGTGAGAGTATGTATCTTTTTTTTTACCATAACCTGGATTTTCTTCGAAGGTTGCTTTTGTAATATTATTGTTTTTATAATCTTATTAACTCATTAATTATTTAAAAACATATCCAATAGTGTGGTCAAAAAGTGTTGGCACTTCAACCCGCCCCCCATTTTGACCCATATTAACTAGCAATCTGTTTAAATCCTACCCTCTTTTACCAGAAACACAACCCGTGTGAATTATTGTGTATTTTTAGTAGTAGTTTGCGTAATTTCAATAAGAAATGTAAAGAACTTACAATATCATATCAACCACTTTACCAACAGGAAAGCAACGAGCACGACATATTGACGTTCCACCCTTGGCAATAACACCTTCCCATTTCCACTCACCAATTGCAGGAAGTTTCTGCGGCTCAGGACTTTGTCTCTTCCATCCAGCGGGGTTTTGAGGCAAAGGAACTGAACCAGTCTGGAAACCATCATAAGATGATGCATTACGTGAATTATTACCCTGTTCAACATAAGCGTGAGGGATGATGTTCGCAGGTGGATCAGGGTTCTGCCTATGATACCCACGATGTGTTAGGTTATTATTATCAATCATGTCATGCTGATGAAGAACATGTTTCACTTGTTCAGATTCAGAGAAAGGATATTCAGGAAGCTCAGGTTCATGAGGAACCATGCTGCTCTTAAGTTTCTTTGCACCATGATAAACTGACGCATCTTCTGGTAGGTCCCACTCATCATCATATATTGGGCCTTGATGAGGGTTATGACGAGGGAAATGATGAGGAGGAAAATCATGAAAACCACCCATTCTATCTCTTGAAGGACTGTGTCGTTCAAACATATTATCGGGTCCCATTTCTTGGAACCTACCAATCGGTCTGTTATCATCAAAACGAGGGGATCTGGATCTTCTGATGCGGTCAGTCTCATGGTAGTTATCATGTCTAAAGTTATCAAACGAACCTTGGCGACCATATGGTCTGCCCCGGGGTGGAGCATCGTGGTCATTCATCAAGTTTCTTTGATTGTTCGATGGTCCAGAATCACTTTTAGCAAAAGTTATATGTACCCTTGGATTGTTAAACAACACCCCCTGTAAATTATCTTTTGCCCTGATAGCAGAGTTAATATGTTTGAACCTGATAAAAGCATAAGTTCGACCTGGAAATGCTGAAATCTTTTCAATCTCACCAAATGGGGAAAAGGCGTTCCATAAACTGTCTTCATCTACCCTTAAGGATTGTGGAAACCCGACCCATAAGACTTCACTGGGTTGTTCTTCTGTGTTTTTACTGTTTGTTTTAGGATTGTCATTGTGATAAAATGGGTCAGCATTGATGTGTCGGGGTCTTGAGTCGCGTTGAGGGAATGGAGATCCCCTTACTGAAGACCGAGGTTCTTCTCGAGAGCGTAAGTAGCCTTCACCATGTGATGATGCTGCTGACTTTTCCTGATATGTTAGATCGGACGAGATTTATTAATTATTCAGAAAGATGCAAAATACGAGCAGCATCATAATATTTCATTCAGATTTTAGACTTTGTATGTCCTGGCTGCTGATTCCAACGATCACTCGGCTAATATACTCGTGAAAAATTATAGCCTGTGCAGGACTTCATGATGCTCAGTTTCAGCTTAGAACAATTAACAGATTTATAACAGCTTAGTTGGATGTTGGGACACTTAGTTATGGTGTATTGAAGTAATTCCATGACAGGATGACACCATGTAGGCATGTACCAAGTTTAAAGTATGATTGGATATCAGACTTCTGTCAGAACATAAACTTTATGTTTTGCAGCTTGATAAGTTTATAGCTATGGAGTTGCTGTGATTCACATATTTTGTTCTTAGTTTTGACTTGCATCAAGTAGTGATTTGATTCAGATAACAAAATCCCTTTGTATCATTTATCAGATTTTTTTTTTTTTTTTTTTTTTTTTTTTTTTTTTTTTTTTTTTTTTTTTTTTTTTTTTTTTTTTTTTTTTTTTTTTTTTTTTTTTTTTTTTTTTTTTTTTTTTTTTCCAATTCATATACTGTGTATTTACTTTTGCCCCTTTACCATTGCCTAACTTTTATTTTTTTCATTTTTGCCTAACTATTATTATGACCAATGCTCAACTGACAATACAGACATGACCTGAATGGTAATGAATTAATGCTTCTGTAACTAGAGGCACAAGTCTTGACTGTGACTGATTTTTTTGTAGTCTCGTACTAGACATTTATAGATTGTGAGTGAGCTTCTTTTGCAGTATCAGTCTGCTGATAAATAAGTATAATTTTGCACCAAAAATACATATGAACAGTTCAAGCATCTATCATATGCGTACTCATGAAAGGCTGGTATGTTCGAAACAGAACTGTCTTCACGCAGAGATCTCAGTAACTAACATCTATTATTAGTATGTAGCAAATCTTGCAAATTATTAATCTCAGCCTAACAGAGTCATATAGTTATGTTGCTAAGAATATTGATTTCACAGTTTAAGTACTCCTATGCAGTTGGTATCATCTCAGTTCTTTGAACGAATGTGCAACATATGGAAGTTAAGGAACTTGGAGTTTAGCAATCGAATAATGAGTAACGACATGTACTTCTCATTGACATACAAAATGATTGCTTAAATTTCCATAATAAGTCCAGATAATGGAAGTGTGCCACATGCTTGTACCACAGAAGTACCACAACACAACTCACTAGGTCAATGGAGTTTTCTACTAACTGCATTTTAGGGTTTGCCATAACCATTTGATGCAAGAAACCTTTACTCGTAAGTCGTATCACACTAAAATCCTCAATGTCAATTAAAAGCCATGTTTAGTAACTGTGTGGAAACAACTGAGGCGCCTCAAAACAATGACTAAAACGTGCACCCTATCTATGTGGGTCAAATGATGGTGTCGCATTGGATGCTTTGGCTCGAGGGAAAAATCCAAACAAACATTGGTTGCCACTCATGAGTAAATGATCTTACTAAGCATGCTACTTTTATTGTATACACATTTCTCAGCGTGCAAGATTAATCGTAGTGGGAGAGTGAATATTTTGTGGAGTTGTGAAATCAGCCGAGTGTTTAATTTTAGTATCATGTACTGTCAATTGTTAATCATCTAGATTAGAAACCAGTGAGCTGTTACGCTAGATTGGGCAGTTAGAAGACTTGCTCTTCTGTTTAGATATTGTGTGCATTCATTTATCTGTGTCACCTTCTGCACCATGGCATGTTAATAAAGATTGTCATCCTACCGATGTACCAGCCACTAAACATAAGTCATCTGTTTAACACTGGAAAGCTAGAATTGTATTAAACAAAGATAAGACAATGAAATACATCTTGGATTGCCTAATGGTGGTATCCACTACCCACAGACAACAAAAGAAAATAGCCATCTATGGCATGAGCAAGGGTGTAAGAAGTTGGTTCTTGTGCAATGTGCAAATGGGGATCGTCAAATGAGAATCTATAATGGCTATCAACTGCAGGTAATTAAGATGTAACCTTTATACCTATGCTTGAAGATGGAGAGTTGCGGGGTGATTATGTTGCAACAAGGTATTAGACTAACGATATGGAACAACCGCAGGTGATTATGTTGCAAAAATTTATGCTTAGGGAATTGATTATCGTGATGAATCAATGAAATGTAGCAATTGATGGTAAAAGATGGGAAGGCTATACCATAAACACCCTAAACGTTGTATAGTATGCTTTTTGATACCTTTAATTTTATATTTACGTTATTTGGATTTTAAAGAGTTTTAGTCTCTTGCTTCAGCCTCTCAGAACGAGGGTATTTATTCAGAGTGGAAAGGTAATAATCCTGTCAGATGACAAATATTTGTCTGCGTGCATATGGCAAATTCATTCCCAACTGAAGCAACTACGTTAGTGGCTAGCCCTTTTTTAGTCAGATGGCACGTTGAAATAGATAAGGTGGGTAGTATCAAGCCATGAGCCAAACAAGAGCACAGATAATGTTAGTATAAGGCGCCTCAGGTCTTCGCTACAACATTGCTTAAACGGGCATTGGTTAGCGTCTTTTGAATTAGTTATGTTAAGAGCATAAATTAGCTTAAGACGCAAGCAAATGATGCTCAACAGATAAACTGTACATATACAAAAAGTACGAAGCAAACATGGGTGGACAAGACTAACCGCCTTTGTAAACTCAATTCTAAGCGCATTTCCCGCGAGAATGAAACCTTGAAGCGCTTCAAATGCTTCAAACGCCGCACCTTCATCAATAAAGTTGATGAACGCATAGCTACGACCAGGCTGAAACGCCACACTCTCAAGCTCCCCAAAATTTCTGAAATGATTGCTCAACATGCGCTCCGTCAAGGTATGAGAAAGATTCCCAACCCATAAATGTCTTGAAGGAGGCGCACTACTCCGACCACCACGACCTTTCTCTTCTGATCTCGAAGGGTATCCCCTCCTTGGTCTGTCACGTCCACCTCTAAAGCTCTGAAAACCAAAAACTCATTCCATTATAAAAATAACCCACTCAACTAGATACCAATTCATATAACTTACAAAAGTTTCCACATATATCATATAAACCTATGAATTCACACTACTAGCTTTTTTTCAAGAACCATCACATCTCGCATATAGTTTACAGTTGTTGTACAATATTCATATTTATTATTATTTATATCAACTGTAGATCATTTTGTATAAAACATCTAGTGAACTCAAGGGGTGTTTATTCGGCTTATATAGTCAGCTTATGGCTTATTTGGTTTTTGGGCTTATGTTTCATAAGCTCACTTTTTTGTGGCTTATTTTGAAACTTTTCGGCTTATATAAGTTTATTATGTCATAATAAGCTTATATAAGCTTCAAAATAAGCCACAATAGGTGAGCTTATGAAACGTAAGCCCAAAACCAAATAAGCTATTAGCCGGCTATATAAGACGAAACAAACAGCCCCTAAAGCATCAAGTGAACTTAAGAATCAATAATTAATTTTGCAACTATACTTGAAGTGGATCAATGTTTAAATACCAGCTCATCGTCTTTATGACTAGTTGTTGAAAATATACAAAGACGGTGATTCGTGAAACCGTACAAGCAAAAGCAACTGAGAATCATTCAACTACAGATCCATAATCATAATTTAGCATTTATCGGCTTTGAAAAGACTTGTCGCTATAATCGTAAAAAAACATAAATCAAAGGTCGCTTAATCATGTCTATACTAATCGCCAATTAGATTAAACCTAGCCTACTCACATATCCTTATACTAGAGTTTTATAAAAATATTATAAATATTTATACAGCAGCTAAAACAAACAAATAAAACATTAATTAAGTTAGAATAAAAGAGACAGTCAAAATAGTTACAAGACATAAAACAGTTAAATGTGAAGGAAGTGAAACTAACCATGATCAATTAGCCGATTAAAGTGTGTGTGTGTTAGGGTTTGGTAAATATTGGGGGATGATAAAAACTAGATAAAAGTATGTGGGCGTGTGTGTATATGTAAGATGATGATTTGATATATGATGGATATAGATTTAGGAGGAAGCAATCGTAGCCGTCTATTCTTTTATTATTAGTATATCCATAGGCTAGTCGTCATCTCCTTACTTGTACTATACTTTTGCAATTTCTGCCCTCTAAAAAAAATTATTGTTTTCAAGTTTTTTTAGCAAAGAAAAAGGAAAATAATCGTTATGTGGTTGGGTCCGTTTGGTTTGTAAATGGGTATGGGAGTGGGATTCGGTTTGAAAGAAAAGGTGGAGAAAGAAATGATATGATTATAATAATAATTTATTTATTTTATTATTTAATACAAAACTTAAATTAATATTTGTGTATTATTATAAGTATAAATAAATAAAGAGACAAAAATTTGGCATATGAAAATTTATGTTATGTGAGTGGTGGGCTCCATTCGTAAGAAAAAAAAAACATGATACCCACCATTATATAGTGGTATCAATCTATGGAATCTATACACTATTTTGTTTCCTATTTCATACAATTTTACTAACCAAACAAATGTCATTGGTCACATCAAACCAAAACCCAAACCAAACCCCCATACCAAACGCACCCTTACATTTGGAGTAAACGTGTCTTTGTGTTTGATTGTGTGTGTGTTCATGGGGTTTAAAAAAATTGTACAACTTGCATAAGAAATTAATTACGTACTTGGTACAAGTTGCATAAAAGTTTGTTCGCCTTTTTTTTTATTTAAAAAAAATCATAAAAGTATAATTCGCATAAAAAGTACGCCTTGAGTCACATAAGATGACACTTACACAATTGTACTCCCATCTTATACAAATGTACTTTCATATTGGACACGTGTCATACTTAGATGAAGTTGCATAAATCGCATATGGGCAAATGCAAAAGCTAAAATATTTTGAGGCAATCATTTAATGCACAGTAACCTTTTGAGGCATGATAGGAATTAGCCCTTTAAAAAGGGTGAAACCATTACATTCTGTTGTTAATATACTTTTAGCTTTACAATCTAAAAGCTTTTTAGTTAGTTGAAATTAGAGATGAACAATTAATTTGTGATATGCCAAAATAGAAGGTTGAATGATAATATTGGAACGGATGGAGTATATTTTTGTGAAATAAGTGACAAATGTATGTCAAGTTAAACATAAAAATCATATACAAGCATTACATCATAACTCATAAGTCATAAAAGAACACATCAACCAATGTTTAATTTGATGATGAATAATGTGGAAATGAATAAATCAGTGAAATATGCTGTGTGATTCTGCAAGCTCGTCAATCAGTTCTGAAGTACTCTTCTGCTACTGTTTGGAATATGACCGTGTGTTTTCACAACTATGGATATTCAGGGTTATCTTCTGCAAAACCATTGAAAAAATAGTTTAGTCACTGAAATATGCTTATGTCCATAACTTTGACCGTCTCGCCTATGCAATTTTTTTTAAACTGACATTTTAATAGCTCTTTTAGAAGCGGAGTTTGCTCAAGTTGTTATAAACTCACGTATAATGAAATACTAAAGATGCCAAAGTGGCGTAATAACTCACGTATAGATACANAAAAAAAAAAAAAAAAAAAAAAAAAAAAAAAAAAAAAAAAAAAAAAAAGAAGAAGAAGTAGAAGAAGAAGAAGAAAGGCATAAATCTAAACATATTACAACATCCTTAACATTAGATTGTAATCAAGGACGTGATCATAATGAGTTATTAACAAGATGATCATAAACCTCTTTGATCAATGCATAATTTTGCTTCTGGTTTGTCAGTTGAAAGAAAATAAAGATGCCATACGCTACGAGCATTATGCAACTACTGAATCTTGAAAGTGCTAACACTGACGTCCCAATATGGAATTCGGTGTGTGAGACATTAAGAACAGTTGGAAATAGCATGGACATGACTGCCATCAATAGCAATCCCACGTTCATCCCTGCATTTGACTGACAAGTAACAACAATGCAGTTTTATCAATCAATCTCATGGTGTATTGGGACAGATATGTCTAGAGGTGGCATAATGGGTGGTTCATGTACATAAGATAATAGGTATGGGTCAAAACAGGTAATTTTGGTAACGTCTGAAATGGGTTAGGTTGACCCTTAAAGCATTATTTTTCTCAGGTTATTTTTTCTTCAAATATTAAAGATAATTAGGTTGAAATGTCCACCTCTACACATGCGGCAAAAACAATTAACGTAACATAATTGAACTATATCAATTCACTAACCCTGTTAAAAAGTTGTTCTTTATTACAATTAGCAATCCCTCCACAAAAAAATGCACATCCAAGAACAAGCAACATGTTGGAAAAAATCGAGCCTAGTAATGACTGCTGCACTAGACGTAACATCCCTTGCTTCATTGCAAACAATGAGATTATCAACTCGGTTGCATTGCCAAAAGTGGCATTCAAAAGACCCCCAACTGCAATTTTCGAATCCATATAGTATAAAGACTTTTGTCGAATATGGAAAAAAAAAATCAATATAAGCATCTACCACAGTATCACCTCCTTGTTGAGTTGCAAAATTATATATAACTAATGATTACCGTGCAGTTGAGAGTGAAAAGTGTATATAATTGGAAAATAGCAACAGGCAGAATGTTCAGGTATGAAAACAACCTGTAGGTCCAGTGTAGAAAACTAGTTGTCTGCACAAAACATTAACAGACAAAAGTCAATGTATGTTCTATTCGAAGAACTCATTTTGTAAACCATCAAACGTTAAGTAGCATGTTTATGGTCAATAACAAAAGTGAAGATACTAATGTGTCGATAATTACTCAGTAGCCCAACCCAATCGCTCAGCCAAAGGTATGATCCCCAATAAGCTCAACAAGAAGACCCAGCCCTGATATCATATACAAATCAATTAGATAATGCACAAAGATTAGTAAAAATCTTGAAATCACACGTAACTGATGAAAATATTAATAATGTAACTCACTTGATGATCGGTTAGTTGATCAACCAACATTGCTAACGGCCCACAAGGTAAGAGTAAATTTATTTTATCAGAAAACAATGTGGTTTTTATACTTGCTAACAATATTCTCCATACACAATTTCTGCCAAAGTTATCTGAGCTGGCTTTTAGAGAAGGTAAAATTTTGGTGGTTGAGACTGGAATGGCTCGGATATCATCTTGTAGCTCGATTAATGACTTTACATCTGATGATTTCGTCTGTAAAAAATCTTGTGTTAGAGACAAACATGAACTTCCTCGTGCATAACACGTACTATGGATAATGACAATACATGATCAATATAATGTCAATGGAAGACAATGAAACTTACTTCTAAATTGGAGTTGAATCCTAGTATCCGCAGATTGCTGCTGCTATTACCCATTCTCGACAAATAAGCCATAACTCGGAAATCAAATGCATTCGAATTCATTCAAACCATGAGCTTAACTTAAGCTCATCACTCCAACTACATACAACGAAAATCAATCTAAAAATCAATACCCAAGTGGGTTACATTTTGTAGAAAGTAAGTTAGACCCATTCCTGGCTATATGCAATCACAAAAACATGTGAAGGTAAGTTACATTTTGGTGTCGTTAACCTTCTTATAGATTATCAATAACAGTACGTATATGATATCACGAAATGTACTACCGACTAATGATTATGTTGTTCATGCATATTATATCAAGGTTATTAGCATGCATGCAATGAGTGATGAATATGTATGTATGAATGTACCTTGAGTTTCATCAGAAACGACATTTGTGAATAGATAAATCATTGATCATTGCTCATTGCTTCACCATGTTGATCATCATGTGGCCTGTTTCATGTTGTGATTATGGATTTTGATTTGTGCACAAAGGGGTTTGATTTGACGATTGAATGGAAAAATGGGACTTTTTCTCTTCAGATTTTTGTATAAAGTGTTAAATAAGTAGTGTGACAAAAAGGTTAAAAGATATATCATCATTTAAATTAATGTAATTTTCATATCAAGATAACGAAAATAATCTTGGCTATAAGAATCTAGATAATCAAAGGGTAATGATTTCCGAATCGACAAGAACCTAACATTAAAATAAACGGGTAACAGTTGAAACTTAAATGGGTTGATACTGCCTAAGTTGTTTAGAAATACAGTTTAATCACTTGTTTTTCAAATCTCATTCAATTACTACTTTTTGTTATATAGATGAAATTTTATGTCACAGGTTTGCGTTTGGGTAATTCGGATGTTTTACGTGTATCATTGATACACTGGATTTAAATCTTATGTTTTCGGCCATCTGTCGCCAAGGATCAAACTTGAGACAATAGAACTAACCGAAAATAATTTAATCCTTGCGCCTACAATTGAAACAATGAGTACAAACAAAATAAAACCTTTGCTTCTATTGCAAAATAAAATGCCAAATAAAACGAATCGAATTGAACCAAATGCACCATAACAGTAGTATAATATATCCATAGGAACATACATAATATAAATTTATATACTAAAATTATCTGATTTCAAGCTGACACCAATTTTACATGCTCGATTAGGTAAGAACCGAAGGGAGCTATTCATGAACGTTGAAACCGACGGGAGAAAGCTAGAAATTCTGTGTGTCAGAAGAACACATGAAGTATCAAGCAAAGTAGTTGTTTTGCCTTTTTTTTTTTAACTGCAACAGGCTCCTCCTTGAGCAGGGGCACCATCTCTACCTCCTGATGGTCCCGCGGTGCCACCGTATCCGACTTTAATCCCATAAGACTGCCATAAACCAAACAGAAAGAAATGAGATAATGTTAACTGTTATGAGGATTGTGACAATGAAAAACTATCAACATGGAAAACAGTTTAATAATAAGTCATATTCTACAAATGAGTCCATGTTTCTTTATGAAGTTGTGTTTTGGTTCTATAAATCAGCCTATACTGGCCTTTCAAATAATGAACCTTGAGCTATTGAACAAAAAATATGTCAAAGATGTTGAATAGAGGCGGCAGTTTTAGCCTATTTACTAATGGATCGCCTTGGGTCATGTTTTATCTCAAACCGGTTAATATATAAAAAGTAAGAGTAATGGCTAAAAAGGTTATGGGTCTAACAGGTTGAAAGTCGCCCAAAGTCTATTTTTAAATGTGTACTACATCCTAACTCGCTTCATTCAAAAATATACATTATATGAAATGGTGTATTTAACGAAAATACTAATGATTTATTTAACCTGAACAAAAAAGTGCTTGTGGGTCAACCCAGCATGAGTACACGACTAGTTTGGTTCAACAAGTACTAAAAAAATTTGCCGGTTTGTATCCACACCCAATTAACCTGTCCCGACCCGCCTATATTACCATTTCTAATAACCAGACAAGTATGAGAAAACTGTGGGGAATAAAAAAACACACATACCTCGTTTGATACGTCAAAAACACCATCCTGGATCTTCTTATAAATGGTTCCAGCTGTGCTAATAAATGCCTAAAAGATAAAACAATACATGAAAAAAGGGAAACTAGCAAAGCAAGAGCTTCAAATGTAATTATTTGAGTTTCAGTTAGTAACAAGAAAGACATGATCAATTACCTCCTCAACATTCTGCGCGGTTTTTGCAGAGGCTTCCATGAAAATTAGACCGTTTTCCTTGGCAAATTGTTCTCCTTCTTCAGTACTAACAGCTCGCCTGTGTGCAAGATCACACTTGTTACCAATAAGCATAACAGTCATATTTGCGTTTGCATGCTGCCTGGCATCCTCCAACCAGCTTGCAAGGTGATTAAAAGTTTCCCTCCTGCATGATACAAAACAAAGACCGTGTTGTTTAAAAGAGAGAGCATCGTACAACTATTCCACCTGGTCAACTATGTTGCAATATACACCCAAATATAGAGAGAAGAGAGCGAAATCCTTAACTAAGGCAGTAGTTCGTTACATGCTTTAAGTCAAAGGGAGCGCCATAATTTAAGGCTTATAAAAGCACAAGTGTTACTGTAGATCTAATGTACTCCTTTGAGAGTCCAACATTTCAGGGTTAACTTTTAGTAAGTCCTGATTACAAACTAGACATGGTTCTTGTCAAGATTTGAGGAAAATATGTATTCAAATATAATACATTATCCATGGTTTAAAAAATTTGATACACCAGAACAAGATCTGGTCCCATAATTGGACTCATATGCAAATCAGATACTCTTTAACATACTGAAATGATAACATTTCCATGCCACATCAGCAAACAATTTTCCATGTATGTTACAGTGGTGTCATACCTGGTGATGTCATAAACCAGAAGTGCACCAGCAGCTCCTCTATAGTATGACCTTGTTATAGATCTAAATGATTCCTGACCCGCCTGTTACACCAAAACAAATAAGCACAGATGAATAGCAATTCAACGGAATGAATAATAACAGGAGTAGATATAGTACGAAAACAAAGAAACCTATACGAAAAGTACAATAACAGAAGAAAAGGAATAACAAACCGTGTCCCAGATCTGCAGCTTAATTGGTTTGTTGTCGATGGTAATCATTCTGGCACCAAATTCAACACCAATAGTCAAATCATGAACTGGCTGAAAGCGCTTGTCTGTGAACTGCAGAAGGAGGCATGATTTTCCAACCCCTGCATAGTGAAGATCGTTGACATCAGTTGATACTTTCCGTTTTGTTGATTGAAATACATTTCATTTTTAGAATACAAATATACCTAATTTTTCAGTAGCATATTATCATTAGATATATGAGACTAATTGTTAAATAATCAAGCCTCCTATTTATTAAATACATGACACTCAATTTGTTAACACAAATCCAAAAGAAATCATTAGCATATCAATGAATAAGCAAAAATCATTAGCTGATGTGGGCCTTATAAGCCTTAGGTAACTTCCCACCATGCCTTAAGCTAATTCCAAAGGTTGTTGACCTACTTTGGGCTAGAAGAATCATAAATGGTACTAAAGCAATAGATGGAACTCATGCATCACCAGGTAAGAAGTTTATAAATAGGAGTTAAGTAGCATAAATTTATAGGATTCATAAATGGTACTTAAGTTCATAAATTTATAGGATTCACTGTATAGTTGTTCATAAGCATGACAAGGATGTCGGAAACTTAAGTAGCAGATTATGACATCCATGACTTATATATGAAAAACAGTGTGGTCCTTATGGTCCTTATTCATCTTCTTTAGTACTTGGGGCTAGGGGATTTATAGCTGGCAAACAGATGAGGTTTTCCCTGTTCGGTTTACCCGGGGAGAGCAAGTCTTTTGACTCAAATATGCGCGGCCTAAACCGGGGTATCCCCAAAGGCGGAGCTATTAAGGGACCGGGAAGGGTCCCGGCCCCCTAGGCCTAAGCCCGTTAGTGTATTTTTCGCGATTTCATGTGTTCTTCCGGAAAAAAAAAAATTGTTTCGGCCCTCCCATCTAATGTTCTTCCGGAAAAAAATTTGTTTCGGCCCTCCCAAATTTTTTTTTCTAGCTCCGCCACTAGGCATCCCTGTGACCATTTCCAACCATTTCCTTGGCCACCCTCAAGATGTGTACCTAGTGAGTTTTGAGCCCAAGACCTCTCGTGAGGGTGCCTGACCACTAGGCTACCTCGGTGGTGGTTGATAACCGTTACCAACGCAATTAATAGAAGTCGTGCATCACTCATGACGGGATTCAGTTTTAAGAATCCCGAAAAGGGTACTAGATATTTTATCAGGTGGTTTCCGCCATTGATCACACATCGAGTGTACTAATAACTTCCACCAGCTTAATTCTTATATTGATCTAGGGGGTGTTCGTTTCGGCTTATATACACTTTTTGTGGCTTATTTTAAAACTTTCCGGCTTATATAAGTTCATTAACAAAACCTAAGCATTTCGAATCCCACAGAGTCTAGAATGATTAGAATATCACAATAACCATTAAAAAAAACACAAACATAATATTACAATTCATATCCACATACATTAAAGAAAAGACTGTGATAATAACCTAGGATTAACGTATAATTAATATGATTAAAACAGAAATTAATTAATTACCGGTATCTCCAATGATGATATACTTGAACAGATAAGCGTATGACATGATGATTCCTAATTCAGATCTTACAACCAAATGAATATAATTCAATTTATTTATTATATTATAAATCACAACAGATCAATATGAATGAGCTTTAAAAATTAAAACAACAAACAATTGACGTGATTAAGTAATCCAACGATATCGTGTTTCTTTTGCTTAGCTGTTGCTTTGCTCTTTTGTCTTTAATTTAAGCAACCTTGGGCCTTAGCCCAATCATTCTATGCCCGCCCAACTACAAGCCCACTTAAACATAAACATTTGCTCTACTAGAATTTTAGATAGTGGGAAATTTGGTGTGGAAATGAGTCTAGCTCAAGATTGACTAGGTTTGCGAGCTTTACAAAAATACTAGACGAATACCTGCGTAAAGGAATTGAATATAGCAACAAATAATTATACTTGCGAACTTATGATTCTGGTGTAGCACTTACGAGTTCGATTTGTATCATTATGAGAAAATAATTTATGGGTTATAAATGAAAAATTATAAAAGTTTGAGGATTAAAAAATATATAAAATATCAATTTAGTGATGGATGTTATTACTATTTTTAATTAAGGGCATTGTAGGGTTCCAGTCACATCACTCAAATTTAAAGATTTTAAGTTTAAGATAAAATGATACATGCATTATAAGTAGTGTAGATAAGTGCATATACGTATAACTATGTATAAACGAGCCTAGAATAAATAAAATGAGCTCGAGCATATTGTGTTGAACAAAGCCGATTTTATTCGACCTTTATTTTGCTTATCTCGGCATAAGCATGAGTCGAGCCCGAGCCGAGCTCGAGCTCTGACTGGGGCTAGACTTGTCTTTGTTTAGACCCTTAATTTTATCGTGAAATATGTTTTGGCAACTAATGGAGTGTTTGGATTAGCTTATTAAGGGTGTGTTTACTGAAATTTGTCGACGCTAGAACAAGAGTTGGAGCTCGAAATTTATTATAAGTCGAAAGCTGGTAGTTTTTATCTTCATAGAGGTGTTTGGCGAACTAGTTTGAACTAGAGCTTATGATTGTAAAATAACATAAAACATCATTGTCATTTATGTTCCAAGCTTTTATGTGATCATCTATAATATTTTAATAATAATTTGAAAGGTACTTAAGTAATTTGATTGACTATAAATTCTAGTCATTTCTATTAGCTTGAGTTTATAGCTTATAAAATCTTTTATAAGTTTGTGTTACAAATAACTTATTTTATAAATTAACTAGCTTGCATTTAGCTTAAGCTTTGATAAGCTCCAATAAGCTTGTCGCCAAACACACCCAAGGGGATCAACCGCGCGGCTAGCAACCAAATATGCTAATTGATCATACTAGTATGTTGAAATGGTATGTTTGAGTTAGTATCCTAATAGTGTCAAAAATGGATTATTTCCTACACTTTGATACGTAAGATAAGCAATTTTGTGAGTCTATAGGATTGCTTATTAATAATGCTTATCCATTTTACGAGTGGTTACAACATATGCTAAAAAGCATATATATTGAGGTACTGATACTGATTTTGCTAAGATAATTATCAGGTTCTAAATGATCAGCAGATAACGACATTGTATTTGAGGATTTCTAATTTAATTTAAGTATCTAACTCGACCAATTTAATTATGATCACATGCACATGTATCTGTTTATATCAGGCACAAAACATTAACTTATCGATTTTGATTAATAGTTTAGCTGGTACATATGATATATACCTTGTATAGGTGTATCAAAATTATACAACTTGTAAGTTGTTACAGTCTAGCTCTAAGGGATTGTTACACTTTTTCTATTTATCAACCATGAATCTGTAAATTTAGCCGTCTTAACCATAACGAGTGTAGAATCATATGATATACATCATATCTTTTCGCCGGATAATTCACCAAAAAATGTCGCTGTACCTTTTTAACATTCTCTTGCAATCTCTTATACTTATCATCTGATATGTCCAACAAAATCTTCTTCAAATTCGGTATTTCACTCACTGAAACACGAACTGAAAACGCATCCCAGTTGAGAACATCACTAAATGGTAGAACATAGTGCTGAGAAATCAGCACAGGCACACACTCAGCATAAATGGCTTCCACTATTCGTGGACTAGCTACTTCAAATCCACTTGGACATATGCAAAAGCGGCTTGTTTTCATCATTTCTTTATATGAGACGTTATTAGGCACTCTTTCATACACTTGTATGTCTTTGTCTTTATTTTTCCAGTGTTGGAAAAGTAGTGGTCTAATTTTACCATGATATTGACCTCCTGCAAAGAATGCTAGCGTTGTACGATTAGATGCTGGTAGACCTCCGGTATTTGTAGTGCTTTCGCCTCTAATTAGATTAATTTCCGGAATGGATGCATCTTTTCTTGGATTGAAAAATTCTGAGGTATTTGCATTGCATAGTAGTCGTGTTGAGGTGAAGTACAATGAATGAACGTACCATGTTGCTCTAGGCCCCTGCACCATCAAAAGAATCATGGTTACTTTTTTACTTTAAGCTCATTAGGAGTCACACTTAAAAAGGGGCAAAACTTGCAGGTCGCGCGGGTTGGATAACTAGTCAAAACAAAAAAGTTGTACATGTGAAAAAGGGTTGGGCCAGGTTGACTCGAAATAGTTTCTCAACTTTTATACTTCATGTTAATAATATCTGTTACAAATATGATTACAAAAAGTATATTTTTTCATAATAATATATCTTTCTTGATAAAATGATTTAGGCAGTTCACATTGGGAACATTGTGACCTGTTTGACCCATTTCTTTTTTAGTTAATTCTTTCGATTTAACTCATTTAACCCTTAGATCAAATTATCTACATTTTGTAAAGGGTCGACACTATAAATTCTAGGCGGCTAGCACACTTGGTAAAACTATTTTATATAGGATTTGAGTAATTACCTACCCAATCATGGCAAGAAAGCATGAAATGGTCGGCTCCAAGGCTTCTGTTCCAATAAGGGTACCTTGATGAAACTATATGCACATAATCACCGATAACACGCTCTAGGACGGCTTTGTCACGGATAATTGGATCAAAGAGGTTATTAAGGATCATGACCACACTAAATGGGAGAAAATAGACATGAGCTTGATCAGGGTCAGATGTGCGATAATTAGGGTCATTTTCAATGAAGTTGAGAAAGACTCCTTCCATGGAGTATATGTCCATGGTAGGACCTGTGTGAAATAAGGGTGGTTCTCCTTCTTTATAGATGTACACTTTGAATAGCTTCTCCATTAGCAAGTAACTCCTGCACACGACACATTAACATCTTTTACAGTTGTAAAACCTTTTATCAACATCTAAAAGTGTTCACCACAACGTTACAGCTATCGTTTATATTCACAACAGTAAGTTTTAGATGCTAGACGATAAAAAATACTAGTAAATAACAATTATAAAGTGAGTAGTTACTCAAGTCTCATATAATTGTGTAACTTTGTGATGAATCCAAAATTGGCCCTTTTTAATTTTTGAAATCTTAAATGACGTTTTAAGCTTATGAGAAGAACTTATAACACATCCATTGTGTTTTGTTTGTGGTCTCATGGAAATTTAGATACGTTTACATCATGCAAATGTTGTAACATGTCTATTGCTTATTGAAACTGCTTGTTGCATTATGAATTTGTGATAGAGCAATAACAGTTCGGGGGATGTATTTTCTTGATAACAGAATTGTTGCAGATGTGATGAATGTGCCTATGCAAGCAATGTATTACTGTAGTTAACTAGTTGAAACTAGTATAAGGGATGTTAGGAACTCACATAATTTTCAGTTTTAGAAATAGAAAGTGCAAGTTACCACTTAAAAACTCAAATTATAATATTAACTCGATTGAGTATCAAACTAACTTTTTTTTAGACAATGGTATCCGCTTTACATTTCTATGACTCTATGAGTCACTGCCTCACGGGGTTTTCCACATAAACTGAGACAATCTATTTTTTAGATGGCGGGCATGGCCTCAACAGATATTTATTTAGTAGCAGCTTGAAAGGGGGTTCGACTTAAGTACGTCTGCTCATTCGAGTAACCTTTGAGCCTTCACCACTTAACTACTGGAGTTGAGCACAAAACTAGCCTATAACAAAGGGTTTGTACTACCTACATGAC
>LBNU01030688.1:12567-56124 GCA_014162995.1 Artemisia annua | reverse complement strand
TCAAGGACGTGAAAATCGGCTAAAATAGTTAATTTTCCTATGTGTACTAACACGTCCTTTACTACTCCAACCGGGTATGCTACACTTCCATCCGCCAAGCCTATTACTACTTCAGTTTCTTCTAGTTTTCCTAGTTTGAGGGAGGTGTAAAGAGGTAGTGGAAGTAAGTTAAGGCTTGATCCAAGATCGGTTAATGTATCATAAGCCTCCGAATTACCGATCTTGCAAGGCAGGACAAATAAGCCCAGGTCATCTAATTTCTTAGGTAACTTGTTTTGAACGAAGGCGGTCCCCTTGTCACCTAACTTGAGCTTCTTCTCATATTTTTCCAAGAGGGCATTATAGTAAGGAGTACATGCCAAAAACATCAATAACCGGACGTTCAAGGTGGAGCTCCTTGAGTTCTTCGTCAAGGTTTTGAGTGGGCGGTGTTTCTACTATGTTGTTGACCAATTTAGTATTGGATATCCTACTCTCGTGGTCTCTTTGAGGAATTTGGGTTTGCTTGAAACACGTGCTCATGGCATTGACTGAATAGTATTGTGGGCAAGAACTAGGAGACGAAACCGAAGAGATGGCGTTACGTTTAGTTTCGGGTTCTTGACCGTGTCGCTTGGGAGGGCTCCTAATTCTCGGTCATTGAGAACTTTCAACAAGGTGTCAATCTTATTGGTCATCTCGCTTTGTATTTGTTTGAACTCGGATTCAAACTTGGTTATACGAGCGTCTTGAGATGCCATAAATTTAGACATCAATCCTTCAAAATTATTGGTACTACCATAGTTATTGGAAAGATTGTTGTTGAAAGTACGGTTTGAGGATGGAACGTTTTGAAAACGATTAGGTGGATTGGAAGAATTGTTTTGGGGCGTGTTTTGGTCTTATTTCCACCTAAAGTTTGGGTGATTTCTCCAAGAGGGGTTGTAAGAATCACCGTAAGGGTTTGGCTCGGGTTTGAAAGTGTATCACTTTTCTCCCGCTCCGTCGGTACGCAAGGATGCGTAGTCCGCAAAAGCTTGTTCAGGGAGTTCCATGCAATCACGAGTGTCATGGGGACCACTACAATACTCACATGAAGAAGTGATTTTGTTCACTTGGCTTGAAGGTTTAGGAGCAACGTAGGATTTCATGAGAAACTTGACTTGGTCCTCAAGTTCCATGATCCTATGGTCGGAAGTGCTTGAATTATTCGATGGCAAAGATATTGCCTTGACCGTTTTGTTCAAATCACGGGGGTCATTCCAACTTTCGTTGTCATAGAGAGCAAGATCTTCTATGAGTTCCCATGATTGTTCCGCACTTAGATCACGTAGCTTGCCACCAGCCGCTTGGTCAATGGTTTGCCTCGTGGGTATATTGATATGGTCATAGAAAATTTGGACTTGGAGCCAAAGATCTATGCCATGGTGAGGGACTTTTTGGAGTAAGTCCTTGAATCGAGTCCATGCCTGGTGGAGGGTTTCGCCTTGACGTTGTTGGAACATCAAGATTTCATTCCTTAGCTTGGTGGTTCTCCCGGGTGGGTAAAATTGAGCAAGGAAGCGAGTGGTGAGATCATCCCAAGAGGTGATGGATCCTGCGGGTAGACGTTCTAGCCATTGACTAGCTTGGTCTCGCAGAGAGAATTGGAAGAGACGCAATCGGGTCGTCTCTCGAGTGGCAACATCTAGGTCTATGGAATCTACGATCTTAAAAAAGTCCTTGAGATGTTTATTTGGATCTTCAGAACAAAGTCCATGGAATGCACATCCGCTTTGCACCAACCGGATGGTGTCGAATCGCAAGGGAGACACATTGGCTCCTTGAGTGAGCTCAATGGTGTTTCGATAGTCTTGGTGGCTAGGACGGGAGTACTCTCCTAAAGTACGGGCTCTAGGAGGTGGGTTTGGTTGTGGTGGGTTGTTGGGGTCAAGGATATTACCACCTTCCATGATGTCGGATGGTAATGGTTACGAACAAAGAAACGAAGAAAAAGATAGACTAAAGAAAACCTAGAAAAATAAAATAAAATCTCACTAGAAAGGAATCTAATGAGTAAACCTAAATAAAAATAAAATTCAACCTAAACAATAACTATTCCCCGGCAACGGCGCCAAAAACTTGATGTGTAGGTTTTGCAACCTTGCAATAGGTTTTACTTCTCAAGGGATCTTGAGAAGTTTGCAATCCCCACCAGGCAGTGTACCTGACCGATGTAGTATAGTGAAGTGGCAAGTACCGGGGGATTGATCGTTCTCTCGGGGAATAGTGTCGTTAGGATTGACAACTACTCTAATTAGGTCTAAGGGTGAGGGATGATTCTTTTTGTATTTTTATGTTTTATGGAAAGCAAGTAAAAATCTCGGGTATTTGGAATAGTGGGCGGAATTAGTTGCTAGTCAACTAACCCGAATATCTACTAATGCAATTAAAATAAAATAACAAGAAAATAAAAGGTTGTGAAACTAATATGGAGAAAAGTGTGTTTACTTAGATTTCATTACTCCCTAGCTATATTTTACCGGTTAATTGGTTTGTTAAAATTGTGTGGATGATGGGTTGTATTCCTTAATACCATTCGTAGGGCCGTGTACGATCTTCCCTAACTCTATAAGCGCAAACTTCATTCTATAGTGACACGTTTAGTATCCAAACTATGAAATCACTAGTAATTACTTATGCATTAAATACAACCAAATAATCGTAGTACACATCCGATTCATGTTTCTTAAGACGTTCAAGCAAGTCACCAATTGGAAGTTAGCCAGTTTTCTTAAGCCTAACATCGACATCACCCACCCACAACAATCAATAACAAACCAACAACAAGTAATCAATAGCTAGGTTTCATTAGATCTAAGCAAACACAAGAGAAACCTAGCCTAGCATGTTAATTGAAAGACAAGCATAAGATATAATCACACAACACATAGACATATTGAATGATTTAGTGGAAGACTTATCTTTAGTTANGAGGTGGGTTTGGTTGTGGTGGGTTGTTGGGGTCAAGGATATTACCACCTTCCATGATGTCGGATGGTAATGGTTACGAACAAAGAAACGAAGAAAAAGATAGACTAAAGAAAACCTAGAAAAATAAAATAAAATCTCACTAGAAAGGAATCTAATGAATAAACCTAAATAAAAATAAAATTCAACCTAAACAATAACTATTCCCCAGCAACGGCGCCAAAAACTTGATGTGTAGGTTTTGCAACCTTGCAATAGGTTTTACTTCTCAAGGGATCTTGAGAAGCTTGCAATCCCCACCAGGCAGTGTACCTGACCGATGTAGTATAGTAAAGTGGCAAGTACCGGGGGATTGATCGTTCTCTCGGGGAATAGTGTCGTTAGGATTGACAACTACTCTAATTAGGTCTAAGGGTGAGGGATGATTCTTTTTGTATTTTTTATGTTTTATGGAAAGCAAGTAAAAATCTCGGGTATTTGGAATAGTGGGCGGAATTAGTTGCTAGTCAACTAACCCGAATATCTACTAATGCAATTAAAATAAAATAACAAGAAAATAAAAGGTTGTGAAACTAATATGGAGAAAAGTGTGTTTACTTAGATTTCATTACTCCCTAGCTATATTTTACCGGTTAATTGGTTTGTTACAATTGTGTGGATGACGGGTTGTATTCCTTAATACCATTCGTAGGGCCGTGTACGATCTTCCCTAACTCTATAAGCGCAAACTTCATTCTATAGCGACACGTTTAGTATCCAAACTATGAAATCACTAGTAATTACTCATGCATTAATACAAATAATCATAGTACACATCCGATTCATGTTTCTTAAGACGTTCAAGCAAGTCACCAATCGGAAGTTAGCCAGTTTTCTTAAGCCTAACATCGACATCACCCACCCACAACAATCAATAACAAACCAACAACAAGTAATCAATAGCTAGGTTTCATTAGATCTAAGCAAACACAAGAGAAACCTAGCCTAGCATGTTAATTGAAAGACAAGCATAAGATATAATCACACAACACATAGACATATTGAATGATTTAGTGGAAGACTTATCTTTAGTTAATCATGGATGAATCAAGGGTGAAAAGCCCTTGAAAAAGGCAGTAAATTCGACCTAGGGTTTAACCCTAAAGTTCTCCCACAAGTTACATACCTAATGAAGAAAAAATCCTAAAATATATATAGAAAATACATTCTGACGGCGTCAGGTTATAATTCCTGACGCCGTCAACTCGCCGTGTCTAGGGTTATCGGATCACCTAGATCCACTTCTGACGCCGTCAGCCTTTAAAACCTTCTGGGCCGTCTCTCTTTAACTTAATACCTGACGGCCTAGGACTTGTAACACCTGACGCCGTCAGGTGTAAATTTGTAGAATCCTTCCTTGGTCGTCTAGTAAAGTCTGAATCCACCTCATTGTCTTCAAGTGATGGCATCAGCATCCAAAGCCTGACGCCGTCAGGTAGGAATTCCAGCTTGGTTTGAGACTTTGTCGTTTTCTTCACTTTTATGCTCCAAAAACGTCCAAAATGCAATGTTTTCCAGAATTCATCCTGAAAGTACCTAAAATGACAAAAGGAACGATTTAAGGCAATATTTGATCATAAAATAACGATTTAGGGATTAAATGACCCCCTAAAAGCGTAACACTTTTCGCTTCATCAATGGCAACGCACCAATGGTACTTTGTTTCAAGTGTAATTGGACATTTGGGTTGGCCATTACCTTGTTTATTGGTCGGATGAGTCTTAACAATCTTTAGTTCTTCGTTGTGGGTGGCATCTTTCTTCGTGAAAATCGTTTCCTCATTATCACGTAATTTCCTTCTTTGTTGCACCGGTTCCGTATTGGGAGATGCATCAATCATGCAAACCTTAGCTTGTTCATTCTGTCTCTTGGCATCATTTGACAAGAGTTTTATCTTAGGTCCAAGGTTTTTGATGACTTCATCATGGCTCATAAGGCTCTTGTTAGTGGCCTCTTGGAAATTCTTTAGCCATTGATCTTGCTCTTCCTGCTTTTTTCTTGACTCTTCAAGGTACTTATTGATGGTTTCTTCAAGATTTGACCTTCTTTCTCCATAAGGTGGCCGATTGCATCCAGATGGCCCTGTACGATAACCGTTACTTTGAAATGGTCTACCTTCCCCATATTTCACCTCTTCAGTTTTTCTATCGTCCTCATTCAAAGGACAATCTTTAGACAAATGCGGCCCTTCACAAATCTCGCAACCAACTTGAATGGCGTGAACATTCTCCTTGAGCTTCTTTATGTCACGCCCTAAGCTTTCGAGTTTGTTGGTGATGAGGGTCATTGTAAAACCCAAAAATTTGAAAACCTAATTTACGTATAATTTTGAATTTTACCCTAATCCGTGTAGAGTCATTGAAGAAAACGTAACGTCCATTGATTCGTTTGCTTTCCATTCATTGCATTAAGGTACGGATATTCGGTCTTACTTTTAGACATTATTTCAATTGCATTTCGTATTGGTACGGATATTCTGGATACCCACTGCTCTTTACATCGTTATCGGTTGGTTCGTTTGTTTAATTATTCGTTTCTCATGATTCGTATTCATTGACTTTGATTCGTTTACTTTGATATGAACCTTTGATCTGAACCATTGATATGATCCTTTTGTTTTGATCCATTTGAATTGACCCATTGCTCAAGGTACTATCCCTACCATGGAGGTAACATGGCCATGTTATTGAGGCACCAATGGCATGACACTTTCTGTGGATGTGTGATTGATCCACGGCGTTTCCCTTATCTGTATCTGTGGCCATTATCTGAGTATGTATGCTAGCCTTGAGTGTATGTGCTAATCTGTTTTGCAGGGGAGCGTATGGATGCATCCTAGGTAATGTGTAATGATATCTGGTGATTGGTATGTATGTGACCCTACACCCCATCACAATCTGGTACATTGGAGTCTGCAGCTCCATGTACAATAAAGGAATTGACGGCATAATGATTTGTGAAATGAAATGTTTGATTGTTTTGGTACTTGAGCAAATTCTGTTACTAACCCTTGTACTATTTCTAGACTATTCTTTGATTACCATTTTCATATGACCCTTCACATTCTTTATGACCTTTATCCTCAGCATGTTCACATTGGATTGTTTATTTATTCGTTTATATTCAGTTATCTTTCATATGTTTATGTCTGTTCACTGAGCGTTAGCTCAGCCGCATTTTCTTTTCCCTGCGGCCGGTAGAGGCTGGGATCGAGTGATGAGTGTAGGAGCTATTAGTGGACCTGATGCGTGGTTTTGTGACCTTACAATAGGTTTTACCTCTCGAGGGATCTCAAGAGGCTTACAACCCCACCAGGCAGTGTACCTGACCGATGTAGTATAGGATAGTGGTAAGTACGGGGGATTGATCGTTCTCTCACAGGGAATAGTGTTCGTTAGGAAAGAAAAACTACTCTAATAGGTCTAAGGGCGAAGGAAGATTCTTTTTGTATTTTTTATATTTTTTTAGGAAAGCAAGTAAAATCTCGGTTTTGAAGGAGCGGGCGAAATTAGTTGCTAGTCAACTAACCCAAGATAACTACAATTGCAAATAAAATAAAATATCTAAACTATTGTGGTTGTGAAAACAATATGGAGAAAAGTTGTGTTTACTTAGACTTCATTACTCCGTAACTATCTTTTACCGGTTAATTGATATGTATGTTACTTGTGTGGATGAAGGGTGTATTCCTAATAACTCATGGAGTGGCATACATATCTCTCAAATTCTATGAGCTCTTATCTCCTCCTATGCCATGCACGGCACAACCATAGGGATTGTAAACAGTGGCTCATGCGTTAAATACTACCTTAATAGCCTAGTATGCCTTGGCTACATGTTTCCCAAGACGTTCAAGCACGTTACCATAAAGGAGGTTGGCCAGTTTTCTTGAGCCTAACATTGATGGAACAATCATCCCAACAAACAACAACACATCAATTAACCAATAACTAATAGTTAGGTTTCATTAGATCTAAGCAAACACAAAGAGAATTTAGCTACACATGTTAATTAAAAGACAAGCAAAAGAGATAATCAACCAACACATAGACATATTGATTGAATTGAAGTGAAGACTTATCTTTAATTAAGCATGAGGGTTCCAAGGGTTGGAAACCCTAAAAAGTACAGAAAATTCGTCTAGGGTTTGGTGCCAAAAGTTCTCCACAAAGTTCCCCACTTAATGAATGAAAAATAGAAAACTATATATAGATTTTACATTCTGACGGCGTCAGGTTATAGAGGCTGACGTCGTCAGCTCGCCGCCATTAGGGTTCTCGGATGGCCTAGATCCACTTCTGACGTCGTCACTCTCTATTCCTCTCTGGGTCGTCACTCTTTAAATCATAACCTGACGGCCTACATCTTCTAACACCTGACGGCGTCAGGTGTTAATCTCAAAAATCTTTTTGGCCCGTCATTTGATAATTGGTTTCCACTCTTTTGTCAAGGCTTGCTGACGACGTCACCTTGTGACTCTGACGCCGTCAGGTTGTAATTTCTGCTTCTTTTGAGACTTTGTCGTTTTCTTCACTTTTATGCTCCAAAAACGTCCAAATATGCATGTTTTCCAGAATTCCTCTCAAAAGTACCTAAAATGACAAAAGGAACGATTTAGGGCAATATTTGATCACATTTATACGAATTAAGGCTTAAATGACCCCTTAAAAGCGTAACACTTTTTGTCTCATCAGGACCAACCCTACCTTAGTCTTCATGGATTTTATTTTAGATTTTTGTTTGATTATTTCAGAAGCTGGTTTTGATGGTATGTTCTGAAATGACACCATAATGTTACACTTTAGACCCTTATCCGGTTTGGGGTGTTACAATTATGGTATCAGAGCTTAGGATTCAACCTGTAGAGTTTAGGCTATGACCTGTGAGGATTGGGTAGACATTAGGCTACGCTTTCTTCTGCTTTGATGTTTCCTTTTGCTTTGACTGTTTTCCTATCATATTCGATATTAACTCTGATTTTTGTCTTCATTAATTCGTTTATTAACCTTTTAGATGTCGGTCAATAAAACACCGGAAGAGATCGCCGCTTTCAACGCAGCTGTTGCTCAGGCTGTTGAAGCCCTAATGCCTGAACTTCGAGCTCGACTCTTCGAGGAATTCCGTCAAGAGGCCTCTGGTTTTGGTTCTGGTTCTGGTGGTGGTACTCCAGTCACTATCTCTGGGTGGTTGGAAAAGTTTGGGAAACAGAAGCTTAGATCTTTTAGTTCCACCAACACTCCTGTTGATGCAGAAAATTGGATCGCCCACATAGAAAAGATCTTTGAGGTGTTGGACTGTGGGGATGAGTTTAAGGCCCGTTTGGCCAGCTATAAGCTGGAGGGTGATGCACTGAACTGGTGGAAGGCCTATAAGCAGGCCAAAGGTGATGAGTTTATACTCACTATGACTTGGGCAGCTTTTCGTGACGTTTTCTTTACTCAGTACTTTCCTCTGGCTGAACAACAAAAGTTTGAGCGGGAGTACCATACTATCCGCTAGGAAGACAGGGAAACCACCAATGAATTTATGAAGCGGTTTTTGAGGTTAGCAGGATTTCTGGGGACGAAGGCTGGAACTCAGGAGGAGCAGGCTTTACACTTCAAATGGGGGCTGAAAGAATGGATTCTGGATGGGATTGTAAACACAGAGTTCACGGACGTAGCTCAGGTGGCTAACGCGGGCCGTAATATCGAACTTCTTCGTGAAAGAAACAGGGAGAACAAAAGAAACTGTGATGGGGACTGCATCCGATCCGCTAGTGCTTCAGGGGTACGAGATCAGAGGTACCATGATTATGAGTCGACTCCATGTAAAACATGTGGGAAGCTGCACCCAGGAAAACCTTGCCACCGAAATTTTGGGGTATGTTTTGCATGCCGTTCGATGGACCATAAGATCGATGATTGTCCAAGGAGGAAGTGAGTTGGTGATTAGTGATCGGTTCATTTTCGTTTATGCTTTTCCTTTTACGTCTTGATACATTTCTGCAATTTTCTGTTATATTTCTGGAATTTATGATTTGAACATGCTAATAAATTGAAGTCAGAATTTAGCCTTATCATCGTATCTGTTTATGATTGTGATTTGTTATCTGTTATATATGTGTTCCGTATCTGTTGGATTCAGTTTGAAATGATCGGTCATTATTGAAGAATCTGAAATGTTCTGAACCTTCTGAATCGAGTCATGAGAAACTAATCTTCCATTCGTATGAATCGTTTTCAATTCCTTTCGTGACCTGGTATGTTTCTATCAGGTTCTTTACAAGTTCGCGGACGAAATTTTCTTTTTAGAAGGGAAGAGTTGTAAAACCCAAAATTTCGAAAACCTAATTTATGTATAATTTTGAATTTTACCCTAATCCGTGTAGATTCGTTGAAGAAAACATAGCGTCTATTGATTCGTTTGCTTTCCGTTCATTGCATTAAGGTACGGATATTTGGTCTTACTTTTAGACATTATTTCAATTGCATTTCGTATTGGTACAGATATTCTGGATGCCCACTGTTCTTTACATCATTATCGGTTGGTTCGTTTGTTTAATTATTCGTTTCTCATGATTCGTATTCATTGACTTTGATTCATTTACTTTAATATGAACCCTTGATATCAACCCTTGATCTGAGGCATTGATATGATCCTTTTGTTTTGATCCATTTGAATTGACCCATTGCTCAAGGTACTATCCCTAGCCATGGAGGTAACATGGCCATGTTATTGAGGCACCAATGGCATGACACTTTCTGTGGATGTGTGATTGATCCATGGCGTTTCCCTTATCTGTATCTGTGGCCATTATCTGAGTATGTATGCTAGCCTTGAGCTAGTGTATGTGCTAATCTGTTTTGCAGGGGAGCGTATGGATGCATCCTAGGTAATGTGTAATAATATCTGGTGATTAGTTGGTGTGTGACCCTACACCTCATCACAATCTGGTACATTGGAGTCTGCAGCTCCATGTACAATAAAGGAATTGACGGCATAATGATTTGTGAAATGAAATGTTTGATTGTTTTGGTACTTGAGCAAATTCTGTTACTAAACCTTTTACTATTTATGGACTATTCTTTGATTACCATTTTCATATGACCCTTCACATTCTTTATGACCTTTACCCTCAGCAGGTTCACATTGGATTGTTTATTTATTCGTTTATATTCAGTTATCTTTCATATGTTTATGTCTGTTCATTGAACGTTAGCTCAGCCGCATTTTCTTTTCCCTGCGGCAGGTATCAAATTGGAGGCTGGGATCGAGTGATGAGTGTAGGAGCTTTTAGTGGACCAACCCTACCTTAGTCTTCGTGGATTTTATTTTAGATTTTTGTTTGATTATTTCAGAAGCTGGTTTTGATGGTATTTGTTTTATTAGTCCTTTTAGTCTCAAGATTTGTAATTTATTGAGATAAGTCTTCTGCTTGCGCTATATGTTCTGAAATGACCATAATGTTACACTTTAGACCCTTATCCGGTTTGGGGTGTTACAGTAATTTCATCCGAGTTCCCAGCAATGCTTCTACTACTTCCACCTTCGTGCCACTTTTGAGAGTGGTCTGCCATGTCTTCAATAGTCTTTAAGGCTAGAGCAGGGGTCATTCCAGGGATTGGTCCTTGAGAATCTAACATTTGGCGGGTGGAGATATTGATCCATTTGTAGAAAATGTTAACCACTTGCTGTTTGTTGAGATCATTAGTAGGGCACTTGCACAAAAGGTCATTGTACCTATCCCAAGCTTGGTACAATGTTTCATCTCCATCTTGCTTGAAGTTGTGAATATCTTCAAGCTGTTTTGCCGTCCTTGAAGGAGGGCAATATCTTTGGATGAAATGCTTCTTTAGGAGAGTCCAAGTGTTCATCGTCCCTGCTGGTAACCTATCGATTCATCTCTTGGATCCTCCGGTTAAAGTCATCGGGAATACTCTGAGCATTATCGCATCATGAGATACTCCCGGAATGTTGAACAAACTAACAATGTAAAGAACATTGTCAATGTGCTCGTAAGCATCTTCCGTCTTGTTTCCCGAAAATGGGTCTTTTCGCAGTTCTCTTATGAATTGATTCTTGATTTCAAACTGAACGTCATCCCCAATAGCTGGCCTAACCAAACCAGGCCCTTGCTCTTCTCGTGTAAGGGCTAAATACTCTTCAAGCGTGAGGTTGTCGATGTCAACTTCTGCCATGGTACCTGAAACTTAAAAATGATCGTGAGAAACTAAAAATAAAAGTTAAAATTAAAAACTTAAATAAAATCCTAATAGCTCCCCGGCAGCGGTGCCAAAAACTTGATGCATGTTTTACCGACCAGGTTTTAATATTTATAATTGTCTCGTTTACCTAAGGTTTACCTAATGCACTATCGGGCAGTGTACCCGGTCGTGTGAGGTATAGCTAGTTGGTAAAGCCGAGGTCGTCCCAAGAGCTATGTGTGTGGAGTCTATCTAAGTTTAGTGTCACGTGTAAAAGGGGTTTTATGATTGAAAAGATTAATTAAATAATAAAAGTAAATGACAAAGCAAGTAAGTAAATAGAAGAAGATCAATAAAGGAGAAGTAGTGCTAACCTAATTACTACTCCTGTTATTATTATGATTAGTTTTCTATAAGTGCATCCTATCATATCGTCTGGGGGTTATACTCATTCAGGATCAGAGGGTTAAATCACCTAAATCTATCTTACACCTTGTCCTATTCCCGACTATTGTAAAGCCGAGAGTTCATCGGGCGGCGTGAACCTACGAAGATGCAAGAGTCATTAAGTATCTCTACTAACATGGACAAATCTAGCGGGATGCGGCATGGTCAGATCTTACACCCCTCTAGCTCCTTTAAGCGTATCGCATTGGTAGGTGGTCCTAGGGTTAATTCGCACATGTATGGTGATATTGCTATCACCAAGTCACATCCCCATCGGCTTGGGTCCTAGGGTTAATTCACCAAGCCTCCAAGGAACTACCAATGCTCAACACTACCAGAACTAGAGTGTCCTAAGACTCGCCATGGAAGTTTACAAACAATAGACAATAGATGCGTGGAAAACTAACTCATAACAATAACAATTTCATAACTAGGCTAACACCAAGAGGTGTTTAGCCACTCATATTCATAATTGCAGTAAAACAATATTGAGTTATTACAAATGTAAACATGAATCGAATACAAGACAAAGGAATTGATAAACTTATGATTGGTGTGTGAATCCTCCCTTGGAAATGACTTGTATGTGGCTAGAACTTCGTTCATCCTGCTCCCTGAGTTTCTCCCAACTTCTATGTGGTGAAAAGTGAATGAATAAACTCGGAATTAGGGCCTGGTATGTATAGGCCCGACTTTGCTACGACGTAGCTGATTGAGTTGCTACGCCGTAACCTTTGTAAATATTAACTACGCCGTAGCTTGATCAAGTGCTACAGGCGTAGTTTCTTCTTTAGATGCTTCTACGGCGTAGTTATTTGGGGAACTACGCCGTAACTTCTTCTTTGGCCACGTGAGTTCTTTACTGCCTCAAATTGGGGTCTACACTGTAGGTGTAGAGTTGCTACTTCGTAGAGTCCTTTAGTAGATTTCTACGCTGTAGTCATGTAGTGAGCTACGCCGTAGTCTTCATAAATCCATGCTACGGCGTAGGTAGATGAACCTCTACGCCGTAGTTAGTGCAAAATCCACATTCTTCATGTATTTTCTCTTAAGTCCTTCCATTTCCGCGTTTCTTCGTTCTTTTACTCATCTTTGCCCTGAAAACAGAATATAAACAAATAAGAGTATATATCCTACATATGAATAGAAAAGATGAGCAATTAAGGGGGAAATTAACACTTAAATCATGGACTTATTTGACGTTATCAACCTTCCTTATTTAGTAGGGTTATTTACACATATAGGTAATGAACTTTGAAAAATTTCCTATGTTAGGTAATTGACTCTCGAAAATACTAAGTTAGGCAACAAAACTTTGTGCAACCTGCAAAGTTAGGTAATATTACCGGCTAAGATTATGGGGCCCACATGTGACGTCATATAAACAGTTATATCTCCCTTTTCCCCCTTTCTTCTCCTCTTTATTCCTAAACCCTAATTTCTAATGGTCATAACCCACTCAATTAATTCTTTCAAAAATCAAAAATAATCCCAAATCAATGAATTATTTTCAAAATCACATATTTCGGGTCCCATGAAAACTTTCGTCCACAAACCCGAACTCACACAACGCAATAACCAAAACCCTGAAAACTTTCGTTTCGAGCTTAACGAATTCCAGGTTGTTTAGGGAATTGTATAGTAATGAGGAAATCCTATTTGGTTTGCAAGTTTTTGACAAAGATTCTATGAGGCATTTTATCAAACACCTTGCCTTCAAGTAAAGTCTTTGGTTGGTTAAGAAGTGGAGTGCTGTTTTTGAGTTTAGGATTTTGGTTGGGTTTAAGGATGTGTTCGATGGTGGTGAGAATGGTGGGGGTGGGTTGAAGATGGAGATGATGTTTTTAACAGGTTTAGAGAGCATAGTTCATATACGTAGACTATATATATCAAGAAAGAACTTATCAACATGATGAAAGAGTCATCATGGTTAACTACTATGTTGAGGACTCCTCATAAAAACAAAGGTTTAGAGCCTGAAGATCCTGCGATTGGGATCATATCATTCGAAGCCACTAGAATGATGTGTAAAGTAGCCAATTTGTGGCATTCTCTAAGTGATAGACATATGTCACTGCTAAAAGAAGAACTCAGAGATTCACTTGGCATCCGTACGCTTATTTCAGACGATTATTCTTATCTTATTGATCTTGCCTTTGAAGAATTCGTTGAAAATTTACAAGGTGTGGCTATATCAGTAGCTTGGCTGGGGAAAAAATGCATGGACCCCGTATACCATAATCTTGATCATGTTTTTAATAATCCTTTTGAGATTGATGTCAAATGGTGTGGATGGGAATATAGGCTGAAGAAAATGGAGAAACGAGTAAAAAAAAGAAGAAGAGATTTACGGGTGTTATGTGTCAGTTACATGAAGGACTTGAAAAATTGGCTGATCAAGAGACGAGGTTGACAAAAATGCAATCCAATGGTGTTTTTTGTACTTTATCACAGGGTCAAATAAAGGTAACCGGCTACGACCGGTTACCAATTGCGACACATGGCATAATTACCTAACATTGAACAAAGTATAATGTTTTGTTACCTAACATAGTATTTTCGAGAGTCAATTACCTAACATAGGAAAATTTTCAAAGTTCATTACCTATATGTGTAAATAACCCTATTTAGTATTGTCTCAAATACTGAAATACTTTAAAACGTAGTAGATATATGTTTTCTAAAAGTAGAACATTTAAATTATTAATAGTGTAATGTGTGTTTAGAAGCTGAGATGAAATTGTGTTAGTTTGTGCGTTAGTTTGTAGGCTTCATATATATGAAATATGCATTAAAAGGTAGTTTATTGGGCTGTTGTATAACATTGATTAAATGGACTATTGCAAGTTAATGAGGTTCATAAATATTAGTGGCTCCTACAATTAAAGAGATTAAAATTCATAATGTAACTTAACTCCTATTCATATATGTGTTAGTTTGAAATCCTTCCAATTAAAGAAATGTTTTTGGTCTTATTTTTTTAAGACTTCCTTTTTAGAAATGACCTAAATGCATTATAATGTAGTCAAGATGACTCGATGAAATTGCTTTATCATGTGATATACATTGCTCGTTTAGTTAGTGTTAAAAGAAGTGTTTTTTGCATTTAATGTTACCGACCGACCCGACTCATTTTGAACTTTACTACAAAAAGATCCGGCTCGTTATCGAAACATTCTTGTTGATCGTTGCCTGATGCGCGTGGATTGCAACACGCACTACGTTTTACCTCTCGAGGGATCTCGAGAAGCTTGCAATCCCCACCAGGCAGTGTACCTGACCGATGTAGTATAGTGTAGTGGCAAGTACCGGGGGATTGATCGTTCTCTCGCAGGGAATAGTGTTCGTTAGGCTAAAAGCTACTCTAATCTAGGTCTAAGGGTGGAGGAAGATTCTTTTTGAATTTTTATATTTTATGAAAGCAGGTAAAATCTCTAGTTTTGGAGGATAGGGCGGAATTAGTTGCTAGTCAACTAACCCAAGTTATCTACTTTTAATCTACTTATATTTTTGTATTTTTTTTAGTTTTTGAGAAAATCAGTGGTGGAGAGTAGTGTTTACTTAGATTTCATTACTCCCTAACTATCTTTTAAATGTAAACATGAATCGAATACAAGACAAAGGAATTGATAAACTTATGATTGGTGTGTGAATCCTCCCTTGGAAATGACTTGTATGTGGCTAGAACTTTATTCATCCTGCTCCCTGAGTTTCTCCCAACTTCTGTGTGGTGAAAAGTGAATGAATAAACTCGGAATTAGGGCCTGGTATGTATAGGCCCGACTTTGCTACGACGTAGCTGATTGAGTTGCTACGCCGTAGCCTTTGTAAATATTAACTACGCCGTAGCTTGATCAAGTGCTACGGGCGTAGTTTCTTCTTTAGATGCTTCTACGGCGTAGTTATTTGGGGAACTACGCCGTAACTTCTTCTTTGGCCACGTGAGTTCTTTACTGCCTCAAATTGGGGTCTACGCCGTAGGTGTAGAGTTGCTACTTCGTAGAGTCCTTTAGTAGATTTCTACGTTGTAGTCATGTAGTGAGATACGCCGTAGTCTTCATAAATCCATGCTACGGCGTAGGTAGATGAACCTCTACGCCGTAGTTAGTGCAAAATCCACATTCTTCATGTATTTTCTCTTAAGTCCTTCCATTTCCGCGTTTCTTCGTTCTTTTACTCATCTTTGCCCTGAAAACAGAATATAAACAGATAAGAGTATATATCCTACATATGAATAGAAAAGATGAGCAATTAAGGGGGAAATTAACACTTAAATCATGGACTTATTTGACGTTAGGGTTATTGTACAAAAATGTTACTAAAGTTTGCGTTTGTGTTGTCCTAAGGTAATAAAGTTTCAAAGTTGTCATCCAGGTTACTCAACTTAATGTGACCGGTTAAATTTGTTACTGTGTTTTGGGTAACCTAGAGTTACCGGTGAAAATATTACGTGGCATGCATTTTTTGTCATCCACGTTACCCAACTTCTTGCGACTNTCATAAATCCATGCTACGGCGTAGGTAGATGAACCTCTACGCCGTAGTTAGTGCAAAATCCACATTCTTCATGTATTTTCTCTTAAGTCCTTCCATTTCCGCGTTTCTTCGTTCTTTTACTCATCTTTGCCCTGAAAACAGAATATAAACAGATAAGAGTATATATCCTACATATGAATAGAAAAGATGAGCAATTAAGGGGGAAATTAACACTTAAATCATGGACTTATTTGACGTTAGGGTTATTGTACAAAAATGTTACTAAAGTTTGCGTTTGTGTTGTCCTAAGGTAATAAAGTTTCAAAGTTGTCATCCAGGTTACTCAACTTAATGTGACCGGTTAAATTTGTTACTGTGTTTTGGGTAACCTAGAGTTACCGGTGAAAATATTACGTGGCATGCATTTTTTGTCATCCACGTTACCCAACTTCTTGCGACTTGTTATATTTGTCATCCAAGTTATATTTATGTTAATTTGACCATTTTTATATATTTTCATACGTTTTAATCCGCTTTTATACATTTTCATACGTTTTTATCCGTTGTAGTCCATTTTCATACGTTTTTATATGTTTTCATCTGCTTTTATCTAATTTTATACGTTTTCGTCTTCTTTTATACATTTTTGTCTGTTTCTGTATCGATTTTAAATCACAATTTTGACTCCTTTCTGGTCTGAATCATCAAAAGTGTAAAACACGAAAGTTGTCCGAAATGATGTTTACATCAAGACTCGCAATATTTTAATAGACGAAAACGATAAAATATAAGAAAATGGATGAATCGATTTTAAATCACGATTTTAAATCCGAAATGATGTATCAATTTTAAATCACGATTTTTATCCGTTTTCATACATATAATGTATAAAAATGGATGAAAACGGATAAAATATAAGAAAAAAAGATGAAACGTGTAATAATAGACGAAAACGAATAAAAGTGTATGAACACGGATAAAAACATATGAAAATGTGAGAAAAACGGATAAAAACATGAGAAAGTGGATGAAAACGTATAAAAACGGACGAAAACTGATAAAAACCTATGAAGACATGAGAAAAACGGACGAAACGGACGAAAAAGGATAAAACCGTAAGAATAGTCAATGAGGACTAACGATGCAAATAGTTAAATGTATCATATAAAAAATTATGGACTAAATTCGTGATACACCACAAACCACAGGGACCTAACATGTCAATGTTTGAAAATTGAAATGCTAACAACAGGTTGCCCACCGTGGGAGTGACCTGAGTGTACTGTTTTAAAAGGTTCAGTAACACATAAAACAAACCCGTGACGTTGAGTAACCTGGATGACAACTTTGAAACTTTATTAACTTAGGACAACACAAACGCAAACTTTAGTAACATCTTTATCTAATAACCCTTTGACGTTATCAACCTTCCTTATTTAGTAGGGTTATTTACACATATAGGTAATGAACTTTGAAAAATTTCCTATGTTAGGTAATTGACTCTCGAAAATACTAAGTTAGGCAACAAAACTTTGTGCAACCTGCAAAGTTAGGTAATATTACCGGCTAAGATTATGGGGCCCACATGTGACGTCATATAAACAGTTATATCTCCCTTTTCCCCTTTTCTTCTCCTCTTTATTCCTAAACCCTAATTTCTAATGGTCATAACCCACTCAATTAATTCTTTCAAAAATCAAAACTAATCCCAAATCAATGAATTATTTTCAAAATCACATATTTCGGGTCCCATGAAAACTTTCGTCCACAAACCCGAACTCACACAACGCAATAACCAAAACCCTGAAAACTTTCGTTTCGGGCTTAACGAATTCCGGGTTGTTTAGGGAATTGTATAGTAATGAGGAAATCCTATTTGGTTTGCAAGTTTTTGACGAAGATTCTATGAGGCATTTTATCAAACACCTTGCCTTCAAGTAAAGTCTTTGGTTGGTTAAGAAGTAGAGTGCTGTTTTTGAGTTTAGGATTTTGGTTGGGTTTAAGGATGTGTTCGATGGTGGTGAGAATGGTGGGGGTGGGTTGAAGATGAAGATGATGTTTTTAACAGGTTTAGAGAGCATAGTTCATATACGTAGAATATATATATCAAGAAAGAACTGATCAACATGATGAAAGAGTCATCATGGTTAACTACTATGTTGAGGACTCCTCATAAAAACAAAGGTTTAGAGCCTGAAGATCCTGTGATTGGGATCATATCATTCGAAGCCACTAGAATGATGTGTAAAGTAGCCAATTTGTGGCATTCTCTAAGTGATAGACATATGTCACTACTAAAAGAAGAACTCAGATATTCACTTGGCATCCGTACGCTTATTTCAGACGATTATTCTTATCTTATTGATCTTGCCTTTGAAGAATTCGTTGAAAATTTACAAGGTGTGGCTATATCAGTAGCTAGGCTGGGGAAAAAATGCATGGACCCCGTATATCATAATCTTGATCATGTTTTTAATAATCCTTTTGAGATTGATGTCAAATGGTGTGGATGGGAATATAGGCTGAAGAAAATGGAGAAACGAGTAAAAAAGAAGAAGAGATTTACGGGTGTTATGTGTCAGTTACATGAAGGACTTGAAAAATTGGCTGATCAAGAGACGAGGTTGACAAAAATGCAATCCAATGGTGTTTTTTGTACTTTATCACAGGGTCAAACAAAGGTAACCGGCTACGACCGGTTACCAATTGCGACACATGGCATAATTACCTAACATTGAACAAAGTATAATGTTTTGTTATCTAACATAGTATTTTCGAGAGTCAATTACCTAACATAGGAAAATTTTTAAAGTTCATTACCTATATGTGTAAATAACCCTATTTAGTATTGTCTCAAATACTAAAATACTTTAAAACGTAGTAGATATATGTTTTCTAAAAGTAGAACATTTAAATTATTAATAGTGTAATGTGTGTTTAGAAGCTGAGATGAAACTGTGTTAGTTTGTGCATTAGTTTGTAGGCTTCATATATATGAAATATGCATTAAAAGGTAGTTTATTGGGCTGTTGTATCACATTGATTAAATGGACTATTGCAAGTTAATGAGGTTCATAAATATTAGTGGCTCCTACAATTAAAGAGATTAAAATTCATAATGTAACTTAACTCCTATTCATATATGTGTTAGTTTGAAATCCTTCCAATTAAAGAAATGTTTTTGGTCTTATTTTTTTAAGACTTCCTTTTTAGAAATGACCTAAATGCATTATAATGTAGTTAAGATGACTCGATGAAATTGCTTTATCATGTGATATACATTGCTCGTTTAGTTAGTGTTAAAAGAAGTGTTTTTTTGCATTTAATGTTACCGACCGACCCGACTCATTTTGAACTTTACTACAAAAAGATCCGGCTCGTTATCGAAACATTCTTGTTGATCGTTGCCCCTTTTGATTAACTTTTCTGACTTCGCCACTGTGAATGACTATGAATGACAACATTACTAAATTAGTTACGTTTTAGTAGAATTTCTATACAAATGCGCCTCAATTAATATAGAGTAATTGTTAATATATGGTCTAACATTTTAGGGAACTGATAGTGCACACGATAAGTGATGCGCACATCAACCTTTCATTTAAGGGCAAGCTAAAAGAAATACACACATGATAAAAGATTACTATAAGTAAATATTGTTTATATATATAAGGGACCATTTGGTTTGTAGATGGGTTTAGGATTTGGATTTGGATTTGGTACAGATTGAAAGAAAAGTAATTGAATAATAGCATTGATGTTGCTTGTTTTGTAAAATATAATTGAGAATATATAATTATTTAATATTATTATATAATAAAATGGGTCAATTTGGTAAATTAATAGTACATTTAATATTATTATTATATCTATAATATAATCTGTTAAGGAATATTCGTATATTCCCTAATAAAATAACATTTTCATTGGCCCAGAACTATTAGCCCATCAAATGTTGTTTTTAACTTAGTCCAGTAAATGGAGTGGCCCAAATTTCTCTGAGTTATACGTGAGATTCTATTACTTTCAAGTACGGTTCATTTTCCTGCTCCTTAGAGATGAAAACTCAACTGCACGACTCGAATACTTAACCCCCAAAACAAATATCTTCACACAAATCAGATATGGTTTGACTAAATATATAGAAACCAAAGCCCACTGTTGGAAATGAAAACTCAACTGCAAAACTAGAACGCTTAACCCCCAAAAAAATATGTTCACAGAAATCAGATATGGTTTGACACTTTGACTAAAATACATACAAAACAACACATACTTTACAACATCCAATTTAAAAGCAACTTTACTTTGACTAAAATGAATAGACAATAAGGCCACAGACTTTACAACATCTGATTAATAATTAACTATATTGCAACATTATCCGTAATAACAAAAACAAGTGCCCAAAACAAATCGAACCCGCCACAGCGCGCTGGGAGCCTAATCCTTGTTTCTTACAAATAGGATGGAGAAATAAAAGATTTAATAAGAGTACTCTTAAAATATTTGGCTCATATCAAATATAATGTGGGACTAATTAGAAAATTTTGTATCTTTCTATTAAAAGATGCCGGTCCCTGGTATGGATCTTTCATTCGATTCCTTTATGTCCAAGAAAATTTTGAGCCAAACAATTGATATGGATTTTCTTTGAATCTAAACCCTGTAATACCCGCATGCCAAACAGGCCCTAAGTAAATATTGTTTATTTTAGGTGATAGAGCGTTTCTTATATGAGCTTATTTCACAAAATTAAAAGCTTTCAGCCCTTCATTTTTGTAACAGCTTTTTCTTTTCTTTCCAAAACTTCTTCTTTCCTGCTGAACTCATTTCCGATCTGCAGATCCTCTCCGATCCACCACGACCACCACCAATGACGTCACTCTCACCACCACCATCCCAATCACCCTCCTCCCAGCCCCCTCCCCCTCCTCCACAATAAAATTCGGCACACCAGAATCCCTATCCCAAATCAAAACCCTAACCGACATAACCACCATGACACGTCACCTCCACGAATGCATCTCCTTCCAACGCCACATCGACCTCACCCTCGACACCATCCTCTCCCACCGTCCCAATCTCGACAAACACCTCTCCAATCTCCAATCCCAAACACACCTCCTCGACCTCGTAAAGCTCGAATCGGACACCGTTTTACGCAATGTCGAATCCACGCGTGTGTTAGCCGATCAGGTGTCAGGTAAAGTTCGTGAACTCGATTTAGCTCAGTCTCGTGTTAATGATACTTTGCTTAGGATTGATGCCATTGTTGAGAAGAGTGCGTGTATTGACGGTGTTACGAAAGCGTTAGAGGTAGAGGATTATGAAAGTGGTGCGAGTTTTGTTAGGACTTTTTTGGATATTGATGTGAGGTATAAGGATAGTGGTAGGGACGATGAGCAACGAGAGACGTTGTTTGAGAGTAAGAGGAAGATGGAGGGGATAGTTAGGAGGAAGTTGGCGAATGCGGTGGATCAGCGGGATCATGAGAGTGTTGTGAGGTTTATTAAGCTGTTTTCGCCGTTGGGGTTGGAGGAGGAGGGGTTGCAGGTTTATGTGAGTTATTTGAAGAAGGTGATATCGGTTAGGGCGAAAGGTGAGTTTGAGGAGTTGGTGGAGATGATGGCGGATGGGAGGGGTGATGGTGATAAGGTGGATTTTGTTGGTTGTTTGACGAATTTGTTTAAGGATATTGTGTTGGCGATTGAGGAGAACGACGAGATTTTGAGGAGTTTATGTGGGGAGGATGGGATTGTTTACGCGATATGTGAGTTGCAAGACGAGTGTGATAGTAGGGGGTCGTTGGTTTTGAAAAAGTATATGGAGTATAGGAAGTTGTCAAAGTTGACGTCGGAGATTAATGCGTATAAGAATGATGTGGTGAATGGGGAGGATGTGGAAGGGCCGGATCCGAGGGAGATTGAGTTGTTTTTGGAGGAGATATTGTCGTTGTCGCAGCTTGGTGAGGATTATACGGAGTATATGGTTTCGAAGATTAAGGGTTTGAGTCAAGTTGATCCGGAGTTGACTCCACGTGCGACGAAAGCGTTTAGGAGTGGGAATTTTAGTAAAGTTGTTCAGGATATAACTAGTTATTATGTGATATTGGAGGGGTTCTTTATGGTTGAAAATGTTAGGAAGGCGATTAAGATTGATGAGCATGTTATGGATAGTTTAACGACGTCTATGGTTGATGACGTGTTTTATGTTTTACAGAGTTGTTGTCGTAGGTCGATATCTACGTCGAATATTCATTCTGTTATTGCAGCATTGAGTAGTGCGGTAAGTTTGTTGGGTGGTGAGTATAATGATGCTTTGCAGCAGAAAATGAGGGAGCCGAACCTCGGAGCAAAGTTATTTTTGGGTGGTGTTGGAGTGCAGAAGACAGGAATTGATATTGCTACTGCCTTGAATAACATGGATGTGAGCAGCGAGTATTCATTGAAACTGCGGCATGAGATTGAAGAGCAATGTGCTGAGGTGAGTACTCGTCATCAAACCTACATGTTAACTGCTACCTTTTTGTGTTTCATTTCATTTCTGTTTATGCAAGAATACCAAAACCTTTGCAGATAAGAACAGTATAAATTTAGAAGGATATAGAACAGAATGAATTGTGCATGTCGATACCTACTAAGTTGCTCTATACTTTTATTGCTTATTAAGTTGCTAACAATTTTGTTTGACATCACAATGAATTTCAAAGCCTCTATGTATAAGAAGTGTTAATTTGGTTGGGGGTAGTGGACTTGAGTTAGGGTGACAAATCAAGAAGTCAGGAAGTAGTATGTGATATGATCCGAACACAATTAACCAACAATCTTATAGGGGAAGAGAAGATTAAAGGCTAAAATGTGATTTGTTATTGAAAGAGATTACAAGGATTAGAGGGAAAAGAGTAGAATGAGAGAAATACAGAAGAGAAAAATGAAAGAGGAGAAAGTTAGTTGCAAGTTTCAACATGAAGGAAAATGAAAACAATGACAGGTATTTATAGGAAGGGAGATGGGTTATAACTGTTTTTCCCTCCAAAACCAAATGCTAACTATCTTTGACTTTTTCCTGTTGACTTCCGGCATTTGGCTCACAACAATCCACTCTGCTTGAAAAGATGCTTGTCCTCAAGCATCTAAAAAACTGGGCATGTAATCCACCATTTGGTATCGATCTTTCAGCCTTCAGAATTCCAAGTTTCTTGACCATTTGAGCAGACACAAATGTTGCTCCAACACCCATAAAAGCACATAAGCAACTAAAGCCTTCAACTAGAGACGGCCTTAAACCATGTTGTGTCAGTAACGCTGCCACTAGACCACCAACAATCTGAGCATGTGAAACACCATTCCTTATCAAAATTTCAGCCCATGGTTCCACTTGATTTTCTTGTGCAATTCTGGCATTGTGAATAGTTTCTTCTAGGGCGATCCCAATGTTTCTGTGAGTGTTGTATTTGATACCAGTCGAATCACTACCGAACTTGATTTCAGTGGCCCATTCCGCTACACCGACAATATAGGCAGAAACTTGGCAAGTAACATGGATTTAGAACCAGGCAGGGCTAGCTCCTTTGAAAACCTTAAGATACCTTGCCATGGCTCCAATTGGCATCATTACTCCCCAACTCACAACATTAAACACTCCATGAGTATTTCTCCCCCGCCTTAGTGAACCACCAACACCACCTCCTGCACCACTTTCACCTGTAGCAAAGTCAACTCTCCCAACAACATTCCTATTAGCAGACCCCATCTGATGAGCTCCTAGAGCTCCATCACTAACTGAACCCACTTGCCTCACATGAGCAAAACTAGTACAACCACTAGGCAAACTCAAACTAGCATACACAACCACATCACCCTTGACCAACTCACCCCTGATCCTACTTTCATCAAAACTCAACCCACCTCGCTACAAACCAGTTCCAAAACCATTGACTGAAGAAGTATAGAGCTGCACTAACCCATTTAAAAACTTTTCTAAATCTTCCATCAAAACAGCCACATCCTTTTCTTTTGAAATTGGCCCAGGAAAAGAACTTAGCAAAACTGCATCTTGTCTCAATTTTTACATTTCCTTTTCCTCTCCAACCATTTCCGTGTATCAAACATCAGTTGATCAAAAGTTGGTTCCTTCTTTGTTGCCTTCTTAACACTTTTTAGTAACGCCCTTGTACCAAAAACACTCTTATTACATATAGTTGTAATCCAGTTTGAATACCTTACTGATAGGCCACTCTGAGTTTGAAATTGTAGCTGAAGTTGAAGAAATAAAGGAATTGAATTAGGAACTGATGATTCATGAACCTGAAGGAGTGTTTGGCACTGAGTTTGGAGTGTTGATGGTTCATTAGCAGATGTTTTAGTATTCATCTCAGAAGAATTAGCTATACTGAATGCATGAAGCAAAACATAAACAGTGCCACTCTCCTTGTTAGCTTTAAGCATGTTTCTTCCATATTCATTAGCTAGAAACCTGAAATTGCTTCTCAAAACAAGATTTTCTTCACTTCCATTTGCACCATCCACAAATTCATTAACACCCATAACCTTCTCTTCACAAAGTTCATCAAGAACCTTCAAACCCATATTATTTTTTTCCTTTTTGTTTGAACAATCAAACGATGAAGAATCATGTTCCTTCCTCATATCACCAACATTACACTCCATGGCCACACTCTCATTTCCACTTTCCTTGACACTATTCTCCTCAAACTTTTCCTCATCTCCAACATCTGTTAGTTGAGTATCATAACCACCCATATCCGCATCTTCAGAACTATCGAGACTCACTGTACCAGTGTTTTTGTCATCCAATTCAACCTCCTTTGATTTCATTCTCATACCCTCAAATCCTCAATATTCTCTTCACGATATTCATGATACCCCGCTATCTCATTGTTCTCTTTATCAACTCCCTTTGAAAGATTATTCTTCAACATCTCGTTAGTCCCTTCTTGCATCTTAGCCATCACATATGCATCTGAAAGGGTTTTCAGTGTGTACAATCATAGAGGCTCCTTGATTTCCGTTTGTAACCCCGACATAAAGAGACTAACTAAACACGATTCGCCTAAACCCATTTCTCTAGTCCAAAAAATATATGAATTGTGATAAGAAGTGAAAACATCATAATATTCTATAACTGAGAATATTATAAACCAAACGCTAACTATCTTTGACTTTTTCCTGTTGACTTCCTGAATTTGGCTCACAACAATATGCTAGTTTGGGTGATACGAGCAAAAGGAATACTCGTTTCCTTGGTCATCCTATTCGCAATGATTTTTAATATTTCTTTTGCAAAGACAAACAATAGATGCTGCTTTAGATTTGAAAGACAAATATATGGTGGAATAGAGGCGGCAAAATAGGTGGGTTGGTAACACGGCAACAGGCTATACTTGTAATTTATAGTGTGTTTCATCTAGGTTTGGTTGACGTAGGATGTGTGCATTTAGTAAATTTGAGTTCAATTTGGAGTTTGGGTTGATTTTCAACCTGTTCCCATTATAGTAATTTTATTGTTTGCCCGTTTTGACCTGTTTGAGACATTACGTTATGCAAATCAGCACATTTATTAGTAAATGGGTCAAAAGTGACACCTTTATTAAGTGAAACATCACTACTTTCTTGTTAAGTAACATGTTTAATAGTCATGTGCTTCTAATGAGTTTAAACTGCTGATCTGTTACCAATGTGATTTTAAGTAACCTAGTCATTGGTTATGTATCGTTTCAATTACATCTAATCTAGGTGATTGGAAATGAGATTGTAATTTTTCCAAGTTTAGTCTTTATTGAAATGATATGCATGCACATGAAATGGTAACTGGTACTGTATAAAGGATTGAACTTTTTTATGCATTTGTATACTAACGGGTAAAAAGTAAATGTATTGATTTGTTTGATAATCATATTTTACAATGTTGGTTTTGTAAGGTATTTCCTGCTCCAGCCGACAGAGAAAGGATCAAGTCATGTCTATCTGAGTTAGGAGAGATGAGCAACGGCTTCAAGAAGGCTTTAGCTGCGACGGTGAGTATAATGATGCTTTGCAGCAGAAAATGAGGGAGCCGAACCTTGGAGCAAAGCTGTTTTTGGGTGGTGTTGGAGTGCAAAAGACTGGAATTGATATTGCTACTGCCTTGAATAACATGGATGTGAGCAGCGAGTATGCATTGAAACTGCGGCATGAGATTGAAGAGCAATGTGCTGAGGTGAGTACTCGTCATCAAACCTACATGTTAACTGCTATCTTTTTGTGTTTCATTTCATTTCTGTTTATGCAAGAATGCCAAAACTTTGCAGATAAGAACAGTAGAAATTTAGAAATTTAGAAGGATATAGAACAGAATGTGCATGTCGATACCTACTATACTATACTCATAATCCCTACACGTTTGCCCCTCAAAACTGTCAACGAATTGTGCACCAGGGTTTCATCAGTCTAAACTGATTGGCAAGTAAAAAAAAACCAAATTCAAAATCCTTATTGAAGTCTAACACAGTGTTCTTGAGTTGGTTTTTGGGGAGAAAAGAAATGATTGTGGAAGGAAGCTAGTCAAAGGTGTGTTCTTGAGTTTTTTTTGGGAAAGAAAGTGGAGAGAAAAGAAATGATGAGGAACGATTGTGTGTGTGATTTTTGTTAAGATCATCTTCCGCCCAGATCTGGGCAGAAGTTACTTCTCTTCTCTTCTTCTTAGCTTCTTTTCTTTTCTTTTAATGAAGATCTCAAGAACAGAGTGTAACTTCCCGTCTAACCCAAATAAGAATGTAACATACATCAGATTTGTATATGAATTACGTTAAAGAAGCATACCCTTCCACCCACTTAAGTATAGATATAGTTGATTATGCATTTAAAAGGGCATTCGAAGTGGGCACTGGGCAGCTCCATAATAGATGATGGTCTCATTCACAATGTCTAAAGTGATATTGATCTTAGGGGTGTTTGCATTTATGTTTAGGAAGTCATTCCTGAATATTGCGACTTCAAGTAGTAATAATAACATGTTCATGTTTTCATAAACATGTTAGTGATTACCTGATCAGTTAGGTGTTTAGTTTCAACAGGCTGCTAGCAAAACTAAATACAATTACTTGTAAACATCTCTTCTAACCTAATTCTTGACATCATTACTTCAATCTCATAAGAAGTCTCTCGTTTAATCGTAAACATGTTGTTTTTGGTCATATATAATTGAATAATTTTATAATAAGATGACTTTTCCAAACAATCACTTATCCTCTATATAGTTCATTTTATTACACTTGATTCTCTAATTTTTGTTATCTACTATCACATAGTGACATAAGCACATTCAAGATGCTCATCCAAACACCCCTTGTAAAATCTCTGATCAATAAGGTAAGTGCTAAAATATCCGTCACCAGGTAATGAGCCCTCTATATAAAAAAACAGTTTCATTACAAAAATTTCCTGGTAAGGTAAAAAGGCATTTTGGCCTAACCTGACCCGCAGTTTTGACCTATTTTAAAAACTACCCATTTTGATCCATTACCAATCCACCAAATCTACTCAGTCTTGTCTAGTAGAGGAGGGCTATCTGACCATGGCATATTGTTCAGTAAAAAGGTCGCACATGTTATAAATTGAATATTGTAGTCAAATTGGAGCTTAAAGGTTAACATATATAACATCTTTCATATATAATTGGTATAGTGTCAACAAATACACTTAAAACAACTGTTATAATAACATTCTGTTCGATCGAGATCAATTAATGCTTTCTTTTTTAATTTAAAACGAAGAGAAGAGGGTAGAAATCTTACTTTGCATGTATTCGAGTAACGACCCAAACAACCTTCTAGGTATCTGGAAAGGGTAATAAGTGTGATTAAAGTTAATATTAAGAAGAGGAAGAATACGGGTAAAGTAGAGCCAACGATTGCTACTAAAGAAACACGATTGCTACGACAGAAACGTTGCCTTTAGAAGATTCATATGATTAAAAGCTCATTGTAAGTACAACGAATGCAACTCACATCCATATTCAATCATTTTAAATTATAACCTTTACAATTTATCATGCAATGAACAGACACCAAATGTAAACAATCTACATATTTGTCTCACCATTACTATCCAAGAGGTAGGAATTTTAGCTCAATAAAATGAATAAATGATAATTATCGGGGCTATAATGTATCAGTAGGAAACATGCATAACAGATCAAAGGGTTTTCAAAGTGCATAAGGTGTCTTCTGTTGCAAGATTTTGCTCGACCAAATTAAAATACTGGATGCAATACTATGACATATGATTAAGGCCAAAAAAATGACAAAGCCGTGTCGGGTTATAAAATAAAAGGTGGGTTGCTGGTACTAAAAATGAAACATTTATCCTCTTGTCAGCTCATTGGAGGTTGATCTTTTCTTTTGTGGCTATGGTGTGTAGTTTGCTTACTGGCTATGTGAGTGTAGCCATGGAATTTTTTCTACTACTCTGTAATGTTTTGTTTCAGAATAAATATGTATTTTCCTTGACAGTGATAATAATTGATGATGAACAAAGTGACTTATATATAACTACAACTACTGCTAAACATGATCTCTTTTATCTTCCTAGACTTTAACATAGAAGCGACAATTGTAACATTAACTTACAAGTGGGTTCATTCGGGTTATATTCTACCTCTAATACGTCAAATGGGTAAAAAGAAAAGTATAAAGAAATCGGGTCAAATGGGTTGAAAGTCTCTATTTTTTAATGCCAATATCTGTTCACTCATTATCTTCAGAAATTTTGAAAACAGTAATTTTAGTATTTATACTTGGTACACTAATTGTTACTCAAATTTTGTAATTTTGGAGAAAAGTGATTTGGTCAGCCCAACCTGACCGAGCAATTACTCAACATGCCTGTTAAGTTTATAAAATTGATGCATGATAACTACATTTATACCTTATCAGGTCTTTTTGTTGCAACATCACCAATTCCTTGTAAATATGGATAAGAATACACTACATGCTGCAATTATGAGTGGTTCTAGACCAAAGATGTCATGCGGGTTTTCTTTTTTCATGCATTTATATTTCTAGAATTTGTTAAAAGTATTATAAACTAAAGGTTGTTTTTCCATTTTTTCAATAATGATGGCATTATAACATAAAACCAAGCATGTTTACTCTTGCTTTCGGGTAAAGGACTTCAAAAAATGTTATTATACCTGGTTTCACCACTTTCACTTCATATGAAATCTTGGAAATTGCATACCAGCAGGGACTTTGGACGATAGACATTCCATGCTCCTACCCTAGAGGAATGACATCTTGTTTCTAATAGTAAATTTCACAAACCTTGGCAAGGTTATAGAATTCCGCCTATATGTAAAGACAAAACAAATAGATTGTATTAGACTAAATCTTGCGTTAGGCCCAAGTGCCACTAATAGCTTACTTAAACTATTGGAGGGGGTGACCCTCAAGCCCAATTTTCGGACGGTTCTTCTTTATGTCGCATGTAATAAATCTTTGACTTGGTTCCATGAGGAATAAGAGCGTTTACAGTCAACTTTTGCAAAGACCTGACCCATGAATATTTCCCTATGTCCTGTCCATTAACGCTATTGTTTAAACATATATATTCACATAAGAAATATGTAGCTTAGGAAATAGACATGATAACTTATTACTTAGTATCTTCTTTTTGTCTAATAAAGTGAGATATAAGAAAGTAGCATGGAAGAATGAAACATAAACATATAAATGTTTTTACTACATGATAGTAGGATTACGATCATTGGCATGTTTTGGTACAGTCGACAGTGGTATGGAAAACTAAAAAATCATATACAAATTTATCACATACAGTATATAACAACAGTAAAGGGAAAGAAGACATTTGGTCACTATGTAAACAAAGAGTGCAAAAAGAGGTGTTGATCTACTGCACAAAACATAACTTTAGCAAAAAAAGAAAAAAAAAAGAAAAAGAAAGAAGGTAAACGATAGGTCTGAATTTCCAAAAATATAAGTGATATGGCCTACTGGATGATTAATAGACCAAGTATCCCCATTATACTGGTTGATTGAAGCTATATGATTGAATTTAGAATGCTGAAAATTTTAGATCCACACGACAAATATAATTCCAAACGAATATGACGAACCCGCTAGAAGCAAATCAATAGAGAGCACTAATAAGAGCATAAAACCTGTTCCAATTAACCAAAAGTATTATCGCAAGTAAATCAATAAAATCATATTATCACATAAACAAACATATTCATTAGAATCAAACTCAAGTCTGGATAATCATCGTAAACTGATATTAGAATCAAAATCGAGATTGAAATCATCTTCGTCATCTTGTGTTATGTTTTATTTTATTCTAATGGATTGTAGTCGTGGGGTTTGTTTGAAGGAATAGGAGTTAGTTTAGAGTTCCGGTTTTTCTTTTGTATATTTTCAATTTGGTCCAAAACAATGAATAAATTACTTGCAAGTACTTGTGTATTTTTTGCTTTCCTATACCAGCGATTTGGAAAACGAATTTATAGTTTTCCTTCGCTAAATTAAGGAATATTTATGCTTCTTTTATTATAAACTTCAAAAATTGAATTTAATAATAAATCGAATATTACTTAATAAGGAATGAATGATTTTTTTTTTTTTTTTTGAAATGCAAAAGTTCCCATTTGGGGTTTTATTTTATTATATAAAAGATTTTGGTCATCATACTACCACACAGATGCAATGTGGAAGCATTGTGCCCCTGTACATTTCATAACCACAGCTCCTTTACTTAACTACTTCTCTTCGCAAACCCAAGTATATATACCTCTCCTGGTTGTGTAGCCACCATGGTATTTGACCCATTGGTCACAATACCCACAGGTCTATCATGAAATTAGGACAGATGAGGCCTCCACCGTTAAATTACATAAGACATACTAGGACTTTCCCTGTCTACTCTCTGTGCAATGATAAGACGTTGGTTCTTGGCGATGGGCATCTTATAAGCTTCTATATGCTACTTGTTTTGGCTGTGATGATGGCTTGTGGATGCTTGAATGCTGGATTCATCAGAAGCTTTGGTGACCTGACATGTAGCTTAGAGTTGTTATTTAGGTATCTCATATGTGATTTGCTAGTACCCTAGAGTAGAGGACTCGGAAGTCAAAGTAACTATTTACACATATATATCTTAGCTCTTTCAAGGTTGGTTCTGTTTTTGTTCGACTTAGTTGCTCTATACTTTTACTGCTTATTAAGTTGCTAACAATTTTGTTTGACATCACAATGAATTTCAAAGCCTCTATGTATAAAAAAAGAAAAATATATGGTGGAATAGAGGCGGCAAAATAGGTGGGTTGGTAACACGGCAACAGGCTGTACTTGTAACTTATAGTATGTTTCATCTAGGTTTGGTTGACGTAGGATGTGTGCATCTAGTAAATTTGAGTTCATTTTGGAGTTTGGGTTGATTTTCACCCGTTCCCATTATAGCAATTTTATTTTTTGCCCCTTTTGACCTGTTTGAGACATTACATTATGCAAATCAGCACATTTATCAGTAAATGAGTCAAAAGTGACACCTTTATTAAGTGAAACATCACTAGTTTCTTGCTAAATAACATGTTTAATAGTCTTGTGCTTCTTATTAGTTTAAACTGCTGATCTATTACCATTGTGATTTTAAGTAACCTAGTCATTGGTTATGTATCGTTTCAAGTACATCTAATCTAGGTGATTGGAAATGAGATTGTAATTTTTTCCAAGGTTAGTCTTTATTATTTGCATGGAAATGATATGCATGCACATGAAATGGTAACTGGTACTGTATAAAGGCTTGAACGTTTTTATGCATTTGTATCACCTAACGGGTAAAAAGTAATGTATTGATTTTTTCGATAATCATATTTTACAATGTTGGTTTATCAGGTATTTCCAGCTCCGAACGATAGAGAAAGGATCAAGTCATGTCTATCTGAGTTAGGAGAGATGAGCAACGGCTTCAAGAAGGCTTTAGTTGCCGGGTTAGAGCAGCTTGTTGGTACAGTGACACACCGAATCCGACCTGTTTTAGACAGTGTAGCAACTGTCAGCTACGAGCTTTCAGAAGAAGAATATGCAGAAAATGAAGTAAACGACCCATGGGTCCAGAGACTTCTTCATGCTGTTGAAACCAACTCAGGATGGCTCCAGCCCTTAATGACCTCCAACAACTACGACTCATTTGTCCATTTAGTGATCGACTTTATTGTCAAACGGCTTGAAGTTATCATGATGCAAAAAAGATTCAGTCAGCTTGGCGGTCTGCAACTGGACCGAGATGTGAGGGCTTTGGTCAGCCATTTCTCTGGCATGACCCAGAGGACCGTTAGGGATAAGTTTGCTCGGTTAACCCAAATGGCAACGATTCTTAACTTAGAGAAGGTGTCAGAAATTTTGGACTTCTGGGGTGAAAATGCAGGACCCATGACATGGAGACTGACTCCAGCTGAGGTGAGGAGAGTTTTGGGTATGAGGGTTGATTTCAAACCGGAGGCCATAGCAGCTCTTAAGTTGTGATACCAATTTTAAAACATGTTTTATTCATTTGTAACAATGGATTTTTTTTCGTATCTATGCTGTAATTGAGTTCGTTTTGATTAAAAAAAAGGCTGGACTACTTTTGAGAGTCTGAAGAAATATGATATAGTAGAGATTTGTGTTAATTTGGACTTGTATACCTTAGTATTGTTGAGAATTTGAGTTCACTTGTAAGTGGAATATACGTCGTAAAAATTGTAGTACTAGATTTGTCATTTATGCATATTTTATATACATGATTTTTTCAATGCAAGTTCATTACCTCATAAGAATTATAATAGATTTATACCTCATAATTACGTGGCTTGGTTTCTTAAGTCCATTTAACCAAGTATAACGAATCAGATTGTGTTTATTCTTTTTCGAAACTGTTTAAGCTCCTCTAAACCAAGCTAACAAACACGATCAAGTCATGCAATAATCTTTTTTAGCTCAACAAGTTTACATCATACCGTTCTCTTTAGAGTATCTGTTTATGAAATTTCTCTGTCATACTATAATATAAATATAAATTTTGAATTCATAAACCTACAGACTTGCAATGAAAAGGTTTATAAACTTGAACATATTTCATCTCATGTTATCACAAACTCCTCNCGGGTTAGAGCAGCTTGTTGGTACAGTGACACACCGAATCCGACCTGTTTTAGACAGTGTAGCAACTGTCAGCTACGAGCTTTCAGAAGAAGAATATGCAGAAAATGAAGTAAACGACCCATGGGTCCAGAGACTTCTTCATGCTGTTGAAACCAACTCAGGATGGCTCCAGCCCTTAATGACCTCCAACAACTACGACTCATTTGTCCATTTAGTGATCGACTTTATTGTCAAACGGCTTGAAGTTATCATGATGCAAAAAAGATTTAGTCAGCTTGGCGGTCTGCAACTGGACCGAGATGTGAGGGCTTTGGTTAGCCATTTCTCTGGCATGACCCAGAGGACCGTTAGGGATAAGTTTGCTCGGTTAACCCAAATGGCAACGATTCTTAACTTAGAGAAGGTGTCAGAAATTTTGGACTTCTGGGGTGAAAATGCAGGACCCATGACATGGAGACTGACTCCAGCTGAGGTGAGGAGAGTTTTGGGTATGAGGGTTGATTTCAAACCGGAGGCCATAGCAGCTCTTAAGTTGTGATACCAATTTTAAAACATGTTTTATTCATTTGTAACAATGGATTTTTTTCCGTATCTATGCTGTAATTGAGTTCGTTTTGATTAAAAAAAAGGCTGGACTACTTTTGAGAGTCTGAAGAAATATGATATAGTAGAGATTTGTGTTAATTTGGACTTGTATACCTTAGTATTGTTGAGAATTTGAGTTCACTTGTAAGTGGAATATACGTCGTAAAAATTGTAGTACTAGATTTGTCATTTATGCATATTTTATATACATGATTTTTTCAATGCAAGTTCATTACCTCATAAGAATTATAATAGATTTATACCTCATAATTACGTGGCTTGGTTTCTTAAGTCCATTTAACCAAGTATAACGAATCAGATTGTGTTTATTCTTTTTCGAAACTGTTTAAGCTCCTCTAAACCAAGCTAACAAACACGATCAAGTCATGCAATAATCTTTTTTAGCTCAACAAGTTTACATCATACCGTTCTCTTTAGAGTATCTGTTTATGAAATTTCTCTGTCATACTATAATATAAATATAAATTTTGAATTCATAAACCTACAGACTTGCAATGAAAAGGTTTATAAACTTTAACATATTTCATCTCATGTTATCACAAACTCCTCCCACTATGATGACTTATTTATAAAATTATTTTACAGTTTATGAACCATTTCACGGATCTCCATCGCGGGATACCCTGGTCTTTATCTAAAATTTGATCCGACATTTTGGGAAATAGAAGAACCAAATAAATTTTGTCCTATCTCGACAACTAGGGTGTCCGAGATTGCTTAGTTTCTCTAGTTATGCTTATAAGCCAAAGCAAATAAACAACTAACGATGAAAAACGTTTTCTCCGGATATATCCTTATAAGCCGAAGCAAATGATAAAAGAACGTCAAGAAATAGTGTCTGCATTTGCTTATTTCATGTTTATTACAGTATAATTTAATTTCGATATGCAGAAAGAACGTTGGAAACCCGATATTTATAAAAGAAAGAAAGTTTCTAATATTAGAAATAACGATATAAAGTTAAGTAACCATGTAAAAATATGCTTATTGAAAATTGTTTTTTTGTTTTTGTTTTGATGATTATGTTTCTCATAGACCGACTAATAAACGGGATCTAATCCTACCGTCACACAAATCGTGTAAAGCTTTTTCTTTCTAGAAAAAATTGACGTGACGACATCACAATTATTTGTACATTGCAACGTACAACTAAACTAGAAGACAACGTAAATTGAACTTGAGATCCTCATGTTTTAATCATAATATTTATATGCATTTTACCTTTTACCTTGTTAAAACTAAAGGTATAAGCATGAAAAATACTACTCTTTACATGCTACTCCCTCCGTCCCAAAATTATTGTCCACTTTGAATTTTCAAAGTAAAGTTGGTTCAACTTTGACCATAAATATATATTTTTTATTATATAATACTTAATGAAAAATTATACCATTGAAAAGTACACTTAAAACCCAATCCATTTATATATTTTGTATCAAATAATATATAACACCTATAAAAATATTTAAGGTCAAAGTTGAAGAAGAAAGACTAAAAAAGTCAATCATGGACAATAAATTTGAGACGGAGGGAGTATAACTTTTTTGCTGATAAACGAAATGAGAAAGAAGATAACTTTAGGGTTTGTCTAACAGGTGACCTCACTATCAGGTTTAATGTCAATATAATTTTTTTTTGAGTTTATTTGTTTAAAAATTATATTTAATTATTATAATTTATAAATTTTATTAATTCACATTAAAAGCAATTTTTAATCTAAAAAAAAGGTTTGTGATAAATACTGTTTCCATTGAGCTCATGACACTTGTTGCCTTGTTGGACTAGTCGTCTTTTTGCGGGAAAAATACCACTTATTCTAAAAAGCTCCAATTTAAACCGGCCAAACAGAAGTCCCCCAGGCCCCAATCACCTTTGTTCTGCACTTCTGTATCTCCCATTTTCCCATTCTTTCAAAAGTTGATTAATTTCGTCTGCAACATACGCTCTAACCTGACATTGCTCTACTCTCTAATATATGTACTCACTATTTCTTAACTAAGGTGATTGGTACTACTAACTTTTTAATAAAAAGTTCTTCAATTTCATTAAACTTGCATTAATTGATTGCTAGTCTCTGATAATTTAAGGGTAGAATCTCAAGTGATTAAATTCCAGTTAATAATGTTGTATGCCCACCACCTGTTTGATGAAATGTCTTCCAAACCAACTTGCACTATTTCTTTTGAAAAAAAAAAATAAAAAAAAATTGCTCATATGATAGTTACTAGTTGGTTGATAGGGGTATTTTCATGAATGCCATTGTTNAAAAAAAAAAAGAAAAGGGTGACACAGTCTAAAATCTCATTTTACACACCTTGGACGTGAACCCATTATCACTTGGTTGACGGGGTATTTTCATGAATGCCATTGTTCAACATTTTAGCTATCCTGCATCAGTTAAAGATGCCTCAAAGAGTGGTCCACTTCGCAAATATTGGTGCATACATATCTACATTTGGTATAGAAATATTTGATTCTTAATCGTAAAAAACGGCACTAGTATTAAGTGTCTCCCAACCCTTGTGCTTTTTTATAGCATTTGTATGTTCCTACTCAGCCATTGTACTTGACACTTTATTATCAAAAGTCCGATGGTAAGAAAACTGTAATTTATATATGTGTTTGCTGAAATTCGGGTTTGTGTTTAGGTTTTAGAGGTTCAGAAATAGTTAAGGTGAAGATCATTCAGATTGGAGTTCACGTTTACTTTGTTTCTGGGTTTTGATCTTGTTGATTCGAAGCTCTGCTGCTACACTCACATGCCACTGTTGAAATTTTATATAAAGCTGGTGGTTGACGTGTCTTGGGAACAGAAGGAAGATCGATTTTTATACAGCTCCGTGTTCTGAGGTTCGGATTTTGTTGATATTGTATTAATTTTTTTATGTCTGCAATTTCTCCTAATTTGCACAGTTTATGATATCCATATGAAATTTGAAAGTTAATGAATTTTCCTAACCCCGTTTGCGATACCACGAGCGACCTAGAACCTTATGTAACACACACACACACACACACTAAAACTTACACACACTGCTAGTCTAATCCACCTTTTGTTTTATTACATGCTCTTAGTTGGTATGTTAATACTACAAATGGCGCAAGTTCTAGATCCTTTAAATTTAAATCTGGAACGTTTTGGGTTTGGGTAACCAGTCCTATATCACAAGACAATTTATCTTAAAGGAGACATAAAACTATGAGCATTAAAACCAGTTTTAAGCGTAATAAATTTCTCAATAAAGAGTATTATTTGCTCAATATTGCCAGTGTTGCTTAAGCTACATTTTGTCACTCATCAGAGATAATTAAATTCTCTACATTCAGGCAGTATGTGCAACAATGTGGCTCAGCAGGACTCGTCGCCGGTGCACGCCTTTTACAGTGAGACACTTTTCAAGAGTGTCTCCTCCTCCACGCAATTGTGTTGAAACTGTTATCCGAGTTTCAAACAACATCACTCATTTGGGTTGTCCTAAAGCGGGCCACAAGCCTCGCCAGCTATTATCTTTGCCCCCATTTCCATCTTATCCTCTACCTGGAAAGAAAGTTCGTCCAGATTCTCATGTCACTGCCATTAGTTGGATGAAGTATTACTTTGATGATGTCGAAGGTTCTGTGATCCAGTCACACTTCAACAAGGGCCTTGTGAGTTCATTTCTTTTCAAATTTCTCTTTATGATTTATTTTCTGAGTACTTTAATTGATATAAGAACTATATGCAATGTGTATAAAGGCTATAAACATATTGGCTTTATTGTTGTTTTTTTGTCTCCAGGTGAAAATGGAGTGTCAGGATGAAGGGAAGCAAGGACAGACAAAACCTATGAGAAAGGTAGATCCTATTCATTATTCCATTCAATATGGAGGTATAAACTAGAGGTGGCGAGATGGCTAGGTCAGGCGGTTGGGTTGAGACCCTTAAACACTATATTGTTCCTTTTAAAAAGATTAAAAACTAGTAATGCCCTAAATATCGTTACAAAGAGTATGTTATTATCATGAGGTTGCATGCTTTAATAATGCATATTAGCTTGTTTGGCTAGTTTTTAACCAACCAGTTTCTTTTTGATTAAATACTTGAATTTAATTCAAAATTTATGAGGTTGCATGCTTAATAATTAGATACTTTAATTTGACTGATTTGAGATAATTCATAGCCCAAGTCAACCCATTCTTTAGTATATGAGTCACAGTTGCCACCTTGTATGAAGTTCAATACTGCACCAGTGCGTAATTGGTTGCTATAGGACATGCACATTTGGTGTTTTGTGGAGTGACTGCTCAATCTTTTTTTCTTATGTAACCCATATTCGTTCTTTCACCCGTTGACATGGTGCGATATAAGAGCGATACGAGTTCCACACCATAAAGTGAAGAATTTAGAATATAAGAAAATGGTATAAACATAAAATGGAACTTAATTTACTTATAAAGGAAATGTAATCTTATATCTGTGCTATAACATTATTTTATTCTCCCAGTCCGCTCCCACAAACCCTGTTCATGTAGTATCTTCTTTTATGTGCTCACAAATTTCTTTTAGTTAGATTTGACAATAGCACATTAACTTACAGATTAAGCACAATGAGGTCATGAAGACAGGCTCTACAATACATGTATCTGTATCTGTTGCTGAATCTAGAATCTCTAGGAGATTTGATACCATACCTAGTGCATCTCTATGTCCAAATGCAGACGAGATACAATATTTGCAAAGGCTTGTCATGTACAAGGTATGCATTTAGCTTTAATACACTTCGTGTTATGTGATACATTTTTTTTTTTGGTGAAATCTGCAGGATTATAATATTTGTAGTTTGGTATGATGTATGTTTTGTTCATTGATCATTTTGTTCTGAAACTTTAGGACTCTGCTCTACTTGTTCTGAACAAGCCACCAAAGGTGCCGGTAAAGGTTGGTTTTTTAGCCCAAACTTTCTCCTGATTGGCTGTTTTTTAGGCTATTTTCTCTAATTATCTGTATACGTATACATGATCTAGGGGAATATGGCCGTTCATAACAGTATGGATGCCCTGGCAGCTTCAGCATTATGTTATGATTATGATGAGGGCCCTAAACTGGTAAACATTGTGCAAATGCTAAAAACTTAAGCTCATTGTTATCTGAATTTGTACTATAAAATAATTCTCTTTTCAATCTTATATAGTGCGGAGGTCTTTTTTCTAAATATACGCTACTGTGTAGGTTCATCGTCTTGATAGAGAAAGCAGCGGGATTCTTCTAATGGGCAGATCAAAAGAGAGCATTAATCATCTTCATGGGTTATTCAGTGACATTAATAGACCAAGATCCTCACTTAAGGTATACATCGACTTAAACTCTTAAAGTGTATGATGTCACTGAATTTCCATGCTAATGCTATCCATTATAATTTACAGGCATGGCATGATGCATGTGAAACTACATATCAAAAGTACTGGGCACTGGTCATAGGTACCCCAAAGGAAAAGGAAGGTTTGATTTGTGCCCCTCTTACGAAGGTCTGTCTTCTTTATGCTTCTTTATATTGTCGCCGACCAAAATATATGAAAGAGATCGTGAAGCCTTTTTTGTGATTGGTTACAGGTTCTGCTTAATGAAGGGAAAGCTGAGAGGGTAATGTTGGCTTATGGCTATGGTTTGGAAGCTTCCCAAGAGGCTGTTACAGAATATCGAGTGCTTGGTCCTACAATAAGTGGTTGTTCATGGCTTGAGTTGCGCCCACTTACAAATCATAAGCACCAGGTATGAGCCACACTGGCACTATTTTCATGGCCTAATATTTTCAATATGATAACCTTGTAATATGCAAATGGATATGAGGGTGTTAAGATGTGCGACATTAAACTTATTCTCGGATCCTTTTTTGGATTTGGATAAAGTGAATCTGATTTTGGACTTGTGGTATTCTGATTATCTAGCTGTGAGATAATATCTTTTGGATTAGGCGAAATGCGTTATTAAAGTGCAAGATTTATGATTTAAGCCATATGATTATAAAAATTTCATCGTGTATTCCTGAAGTTCTTATTCAAATATGAATCATGATGGCATATATAATTCCATATTTCTTATTCAAATATCTATCCTTAGATCCGCGTACACTGTGCTGAAGCTCTTGGCACACCAATTGTGGGTGACTACAAATACGGTTGGTTTGTGCACAGCAGATGGAAACAAATGCCAAGAACTGATTACGAGCCGATAAGTGGAGAACCCTACAAGATGAGAAGACCTGATGGGTTAGATGTCCAGAAAGGAAGTGTATTATCAAAAGTTCCATTGCTACATCTTCATTGCAGAGAGCTTGTAATTCCCAATGTCGCCAAACAACTGGAGACCCGCAATACAACAAATTCCAAAAGCAATCTAAAGCCAGATGTCTTAAGATTTGTGGCATCAATGCCTACGCACATGAAGATTAGTTGGAATCTTATGTCATCTTACTTGGTATGACATTGACTTTTGTGTTGTATTTTCTATTGTAGATATTACATTTTGACTCCAGAAATAGTTGTTGATGATGACAATATACTAAAATGTAATTTTACCAAAAGTTTTTATTTCATGCTATTTACATCTCTTTCATGTAGTATCTTTTTTACACTTTCATTTGTTACACACGATTGTGTTTCATTTTGTACGGTAGTATATGTTACCATGTTGTATAATAGCATATGGTATTATTTCTTGTTGTTTCAACTTTAAACAAGCTTATGATCTTGTAATGTTGGGCATTGCAACTTAAAACATGTTTTTATCTTATTTCACTAGACTTTTTGTACTCATTTGATCCATTTTTATTCCGGTATAAGTGATCACTAGTTATAATGCCCGCGCATGCGCGGGGTTTTTTTCTAATTTTTTAAATAATATATTTTATTAAAAAACAAATAATTTAAATCTTGTTTTTTTTTTTTTTTTTTTTTTTTTTTTTTTTTTTTTTTTTTTTTTTTTTTTTTTTTTTTTTTTTTTATGTCTAGTAAAGTTGTCAATTTTGTGTAGTTTTATTTTGTTTTTTTGGACGTATGTGGTTTTGACATTAATCAATCTTTTTTTAGATATTACGCACGAAATTTTGGCATATTGTGTATTTTTCCTAAAACTTGTATAAATTATTATTATTATTTTTTTTTTTAATTTATAACTGTTTTTTTTTATATCATTACTTACACTTTAAAGAACCTAAAAATTCAAAGGTNTTTATACGAAGAAAAGAGCTCAACTATGTGTAGTTATATTTTGTGTTTTTGCACGCATGAGGTTTTGACATTAATCAAACTTTGTTTAGATATTACGCACGAAATTTTGGCATATTGTGTATTTTTCCTAAAACTTGTATAAATTATTATTATTATTTTTTTTTTTAATTTATAACTGTTGTTTTTTATATCATTACTTACACTTTAAAGAACCTAAAAAACCAAAGGCAACCAAAGAATTCTTATCATGAGTTGTTAGATTATAACGGCACATTAAATAGTAAATTAGCAGATAAATAGTTGCTTTTCCATTACTTGATACCGTACATCCAAACAATCCTATAAAGTACGTAGTAGATATTAATATAAATGCGTCTCAAATGTTCATTTTATTTGCCAATCAGTTTTGAATCATATAATCACTCATACAACGCAAAACTAAAGAACCTAAGAAGCAAAACCCAACCAAAGAAAAAATGGTAAAAAAATACATCAAAAGATCGAATTGAGAGAGCTACCTTATAACCCAAGTATGTCAAAACTGCTCATTATGTCGCACCCTATAGTTGACCAAATAGCATGTACAAATATGTGAAAGAACACAATTAAAACCTCTGTTATTAGACAATTAGAAACGCCCATAATATCTTTAAGTGGCAATCTGCATGTATGGTCATCATTTAAAACATTATAAAAGGAACTTAAATGTGCAAAGTTAAGAATGTAATATACACAGTGTATCATTGGTTGTGAACATAATGCTCAATAGTCAATTCTCCAAACTCAATACGGGTGGTGGTTGTTCCAAGATACGTTGGATGATTCCAGTTAAATGGATGTTTAGTTACTTACATAGAAGATCTAATCTACAATGACGAACACTATAATTCATTTTAAGACTGCCACGCACAAAAGCTAGTTTTCATTATCCATCGGTGACAACCAGTCTTGTTAATCAGGAGACCATTCTTATCCGAGTTATCGGTAACTTCATCAACAACCTCCTTATGAGCAACCTTATCAGCAACTCTTATCAGAAACCACATCAGCAACATTCTTACAAGTAACCTCATCAGCAACATTCTTATGAGTACTCTTATCAGCAACACCATAATTCTTTATGCAATAACCATTAGTGGCCATATCATTAACCTCATAAATCATTATCAGCAACACTCTTAGCAGTAACCACAGTGGTAACATTCTTATCACTTATCAGTTTAATAAGTCAATAGCTTTACATTACCATGTTTAAAATTAAGTGCTTATTTACACTACTATGAGAAAATAGCCAAACACTCAAATCTACCCATTTGCGTATAAATAAGTAGAATGCTTAACTAATATCCCTAACACCCTATCTAACTGCCAACTCTATATTAAAGTTATAAATGGAGGGAAGAAACATACTAAACCTGATATTGTGCAAGTTAAGCGAGCATCTGCTTGGTTTGTAAAAGAGGAAACATTTCTAGCAAAGGAGACATATCTTTGAGAATTATACATGTGTTCCGAAGCTTGATAGATTGATCTACTTCTATCGAATCCCATTCCTCTAAGCATAAAGTGAACCTGTATAATTTCCAAATGATCAAATATAACTTGTGACAGACAATTAGCTTAAGGTATAATGTATGTGAAGCCATCCACGACACCTACATACTCCGTATACTACAACTACTTTAAAGGTCACCCAAGTATGTTTTTGGGTTCAATTATACCAATTCAGCAAAACACGCCCAATGACGAAAATGCCCATAAATATTTTTATCGGCTATAACATGCTAACACACTTCATAAAAAATATTTAAAATGTTTCGAAATTCCGGTCAAATGTTTGTTACTAAAAATGTAAACCTAAACCGAAACAAAAAACCATAAACTTTTAAGGCTTGATATAACCTAACCAAACTCGGTTCAATTAGCCTAAAAATCAGTATGGTTTGTTTGTTTTGTGGTTTGGTATTTTGATTACAGGTAATTTGAAACCCCTATCAGCAAGCTCCACCAGCAGCAAGCTACAGTAGCGGAATATAACAAAATGTAACCAAAAGCTACAGTACCCAAATTATTATTATTTTTGTGTGCAAAAGGTGAACATATATTATTAATAACAATGCTTCATACAATACAAGAACTAGAGCAATAGACATACCTATGCTCAGATATCAAACCAGAACAGAAACATACAACATACAACTTTAACCTATCATAACATACAAGCATACAGTAAACTGATTAGCAACATCAGATACTATCACTCTGCAGTCAAACTATCAGCAGTTTGTAAGCAATCTGCAGCATCCAAATTCACCTTTAATGCACCAAGAACCATCTAGTTACATTTCCACCTTATCTACCCATCATGGTCATTCAACCTGCCACCACAATAACCATGACAAGCTAGATTAGTGGCTTCACTAGGAACCCATTACCTCTCCACCAGCAAGGGCTATACCAACTATGCTACATTTCCATCTATAACAATGG